>JAMBLF010001614.1:0-58858 GCA_030578115.1 Leucoptera coffeella
AAAAAAGACAAACAATTCCAGAGTTTCAACTCTGACCGCCATTGGGTCTTCGGACCCTCTGTTTTGCACAACTTTGGAGTTTTGCCCTGTCTCCGTGACCCATTTCATACTTGCTAACTTTGTGTACTGATGCTCGAGTATTAATATATAACACACAGAACTTTTGAAGAACTTTTCGTCACATTAAGACGGTTGCTAGGGAGACTTATATACATACTCATAGCCATAATCGCCAAAGGCGAAGGGATATTGTTAACTTTGAGCTACATTTAGGTTGGTTTCTAAACCATGGTGTATCTCAGTGAATGTTAAATATTCTTAATTGTGACTTGTTTAATACCAGAATAATCGAATAGACCTAAAAAACATTTTCTAAGTACAATTCTTTAGTCTTATTAGACATTAAAATAATGAACAAAACATACGCTTCGTGACTTGAGTATACATACTCTTTTGTTCACTGTGGCAGGGAAGTCAGATGTTGGAAAGGCCATTTGCAAAATATTAAATACATATCAGGTATGACCCACTCAAAGCCAGAATTTCATTAGATAAACAGCCCCCAACGTGATAGATAGTGAATCGTATTGCCGTATAAAGGCACTGGCTATATACAATAAATAAATAAGACAAAAATCAATTCCTAAGCTTAGTCTCTCTAATATTTATTAAATATTTCAACATCCCTAGCAGAAAGGTACCTCGTTCAATTATATTCAAGTCCAGACTGTCATTTAAGCTACAGGATATGAACATTAATATTGCAACAATCTAGAATCACTGAGTACTAGTAAGTCTGAATGAAAGCCCTGCGCTTTCTTTGAAGCTTTAAACACAATCCCTCATATTTCCTTTGTCTTAGGCGAGTCTTAGCTCTCTACTTTAGCATCTGTGGATGCGCTCGAGAGTTAGGGCTACGTTCCACTTAGAGCTAAATTGCTTAGCTTTTTGTAATCTAAGTAAAAGCAGGTGCGACTCGGTGATTTGTGCATTAGAAAGTTTATTGGTTGAAAGTTGTTCCTCCTAGGTATATTACAGGCTTAGTGAATTAGTTTTTTTGGAAAAAAGAGACACTTTCCTATAATACAATGGTCTGCAATCTAACATACACGTAAAAATTTTATTACGTTAAAAGCAACAACTATTCTCTTGTGTATTTTATCGTCATGTGCAAACTTTCTTCTGAGTGCGTCAGAAATGTAGAATCTCATTTCATTTTCTACATGATTTATATCTTATTATTTAATTACATATATCGTGACATGGCCCGGACTTATATTGTAAATAAAAATGAGTACAAATAGCAAGTATTTATATAACTAATCTAGAATCTGATAGAAATCTATTTTTAACTCTACAAAATTGTAGTATTTCTAATCAGCCGTCCAAGTTTAGCAATACTACAAACGAACTTGTATTCATACTCTTTCTAGAACTCGTATATAAGCAGAGACTAAGCTCTAGTGTAAAGCTGCCCTTACACTTCCAACAGTTTGTTTTTGTCGTCATGAGTAAGCGGTTTAATTTGTGGTGATGCGACGCTATGCATTAAAGGTTTTGTTATGCTTGTTTCCGCTTTAATGAGAGCTTGCATTACCTTCAGCTTTGCTCTGTACTAAATTTTGCAGGAAGAGTTATAGGGCAAGACTTGGTAGAGACTTATGTGGTTGAAAAAAGCTATAAAAATCTATAATAATATTATAAAGCTGAAGAATTAGTTTGTTTGAATGCGTTAATATTTGGAAGAACTAATTTGAATAAATAATTGGAACAATGTGTAGGATAAAGCATTTGTCAAGGAATAATATCGTGCTGCACCCTTATGAGACAAGAAACAATGGAAATTTTGGAAAAAAAACAAGTTTTTTTTATTTGTACTTATTTTGTCCGCATTTAGGAACATTTAACCAGCAATAAGTGATTTTTCTAGATAAATAATTCTTTAAATAACTTTACCACTTCAACGAAGTAATAAGCACACCTTGTAATAAGATACAAATAATATTAATTATATGGTATATAAATACTCATTCGTGTTTGGAGTATGAGTTCTCTGAACTCAGGGGCGTTCTTCCTACATTAGAAATATTTATAACCTCTCATAAGTAAGATTGCGGAGGTGTTAGGATACTAATAAGGTGGAAGTGGTTTAACGTGATTACAAAAATATGAGCTTCACATATCGTCACTGTCAAAGCTATCAATAGATTTCGTCCATTAGCGTGACAAAAACAACTTGTTTCAATGGATAAAAACTTGGTTTTACATAAACAAATATGAACGTAAGGGCAATAATAATTTATGAATAGTAGAAGAGCTTGTACAAGAAGGTTAAAAGGTAAAGGCTGTGAGTGAAACAAGAAAGATATGTCAGGATAATTCTAGGTGGCAATCGACAAACTTTGACTATCTCGCTGAAGAGCCCAATAATTGACGCATAAATATATGTATTTCTAAGACTAGTTACCAAGACAAGTTCCTAAATTTGTACAAACAACTTATGTGACGCGTAGTTCTTTGACCTTTAATTATGGAAGTGTGTTTATCTATTGTACTGTATATAGGCTACAGCCTTAATATCTGTCTGCGCCCACATGGCTCATAAGCCGAAAGTTTTGCGCCTTGCATCAGATAAGCACAGGCAACAGCCGAAGTATTCGCAATCGCGTGCCGTCTGTTTGTTATCCGCATCGCTCTAATATCTCGGCTTGCTATTATTTGCGGAACTGCGCCGCGGTTTCGCGGATACGGTTCCGCAGTGTCGGAGATATTTAGTTGCTGCGCGAACTTCGCTGGGGAAACTGCAAATTCTCCCGTGTGTAATGTGAGGGGATGTTTTTCTAAAATTAAACTTTGCCGCAAATGTAGACGTAGATTGTCTTGAGTTGGATGTGTTTCTCTTGGTTTAACGCTCGCCTTAGTTCCGGGAATAGATGTCGCTTTGCATGCGAATAATTCAGTTGAATTGTGTACTAAATCTGTATTTGATTACATATAGAGATAAATGCATGCATCTGAAGTTAGTGCCACAATACATAGGTGTGAATATTATATTCTTCTCTTTGATTATTATTAATAGGCAGGTTAGGTTAGCAAAGCTTTTTAATACTTAAAATAATGAGAGATGTATCACAATTTCAAATAATGAAGTAATAAATTGTGATTCAAACTATCTTGCTCACCCACTATAAGAAACAGTCAATACCATTATATTCCAGATCATATCAATGACAGATTTTAAACAGTACAGACCTTTATCATACCACAATCCCTAAACAACAACCACATTCAAGACACTATCAGAACTACAAAAAGAATGTTAATTAGGTGCTGTTCTTCCCTGCATGTCGTAGGAGGCGACTAAAGGACTAGAGGTAAATAGAATCCATTGGGTGAATCTCAATATTGATGCTAAAAAAATACCTAGGCGATATTATACACATTGAAAGGTATTAAAAGACATAAATGTATATACGTACATATATTTATAACACATACATACACAAATACATATTATCTAATTAGTACGCACACTAGCTTCGAATACAAAAGATGAATCACAGTTTAGGCCAAACCGGGCATTCTGAGTTCCCTAGAGATAGCATCAACTAGATTGGGTAGGTATCCTGTCGGAATATCGTAGCGTGCAATGCGATAGTTCAAAGCGGGACAGAATATTGCACTAGCCTACGTCTACTAATTAAACGGCATACACAATGTGCCCATACAACCGAATCTTAGGTGACAAAGCGTTTGGTCACTTCTGTAAGATTTAGAGCTTAGTATATTTTAAGTAGAACTAATTATTTCTATTCGATAGCTAAATAGTCAGTGCTTGTAGAAACCACTTGTGAGTAAGAATAAGTAAGTTAGGCATGATCGTTAATAAACTACTGAACTGTGGAAAAACGTAGCTATAATTGCTTTGCAAGGAAAAATAGTCGTGAAGAACATGTCTTTTTTTACGATTTTATAACGCTATGTGAGTAAACGATGATTAATCAGTCACGTTTGTATGGAAACTGTCAAAAGTAATATCAGGTTATAACTACATTTGAATGCACATTTATTAATGGCGGCGAATCTAGTAATCACGGCTTAGATCAATGGGACTAATTGTAATAATGAGCAGTGGGTGTAGCGAGTGACTGATGATACCCCATATTAATAAGAGAACAATACTAATTAAGATTGATTCAAGTATTGAATGTATGTTATCTTATTGACGTAGAAATAAATTCAAGAGTCCACAATCACTTAATTACTTTATCACATGGAAGACCCCGAGAATATCTAAGAATTCGCTCAATTTAAGATTTCCATATTGCCGTTCAAAGACATTAACAGCTAGACACATTATATAGTCCCATACCATCATAGGACTGTATAAAGCGTATGCCAAAACAGCCTTCTTCAATAAAAACTCCCAAAGAAAGAATAAGATAAACGTTATTAACATATCTACAAATATGATGATAATATTCCGGAAAGTCTCGCAGAAAGATATTTTCGTTGCCAACCTTAACGTTATTGTATGCTAAATCTTTTCCTTTTGTACCCATATTGCGCCTAGAGAAAGGGTAACAAGCAAAAAGTCGAGTGTAGTTTTTGTCTCCCTTTTTATTTGTAAGGGCGTGTTTGGATTGTGATACAAGCATTTCTTCTATTACAAATATATTATTGTCATCTATTAGACTATTGAGACATCTAAATTCTAAGCTTCATACCAATATTACGTAACACGTAACAGGTAATTATGTAATTGATGTTATCGATACTTACTTCATTTACAAGTTCTGCTATTACAAATTTTACCTATCCCTATACAAGACTTTTTTTACTATTGGGATTTTCTCATTAATATTGTTGATAAAGGTGCATTGCACAAGTCTGGCATACCTAGTTCAGTAATTTATGATAAATTACAACGTTTACCTATCCCCATATAAGTCCCTTCAATTTTACTATTGAGATACTCATAATTTTATTAATATAGGTTGACAGTACATCGTATTTACAAATCTTACATGCCTAGTTTAGCCACTTACAAAACAAACAAAACGCATTCACGACCATTAACCCTTGCGGGGTAGTCAGAGGTTCAGATGTCCATTTCCGCAATTGCGAAGGTAGTAATTCTATGGACACCTCGAACCCACCTGTTAACTAGATAGTCAGTACTCAATGTGACAGGTGCTCAGCCATGTCGCCATTTAATAAGCACTAACTATTCGAGGAACAGGTAGGTTTCCTTACGATGTTGTCCCTCACCGTATAATTCGATGCATTTCGTAAATGTGTTTTTATTACGAAAATGTACATAGAAATTCATTAAACTTCATTTCCATTGGTACATGCTCAAGCGGGATTTGAACCCTGTACCCACTGATACAGAGTCAAGCCCCAAACAACTGAGCTACGTCGAATTACTGAGCTACATCGAATTCGTCAATCTAGCCACTTATTATCAAATACCAACAGAAAAGTCAACTATGATCCACTTTAATCTAAGAGCACCTTGAAATTTATACCGACCTAATTCCATCTATCTCTAATTCATCAAAAAGTCATAACATTACCATCGCCTTTGAGAGAGAACTCTTGTACGAGAATATTTTGATAGCATAACCGCGACGTGTGAAGAAAATTGATTTGAGTTTTGTGATTGATTACCTTACACCTTGACGTGACTGACTCGATGTGCTCGGAAAGGTGGTTGAAACCTGACGAGGCAGTGAGTGCTGACTGGGATTTACATAACATATACATTTTACGTACCTCCGTAGCGCGATCGGTTAGCCGCCGGAACGCTAATCGTGAGGTCCCGGGTTCGATTCCCGGTGGAGGCAGAGTTAAGAACTACGCTTTTCTATTGCTTTCCAGTCTGGTCGTTGATTATATATGCTATATATGTATATATTTCTCAAAGATACGTTGACTAGTATCCTTAACACAAGTCTTAAATGAACTTACCAAGGGGCTAGTTCAATTGGTGTAATAATGTCCAAATATTATTATTATAAATATTATTCTTATTATTATATACATTTTACGACCTTCCTTAGGGAGGTATTCAGAGGCTGATATTGGCTATAACGCTGTAGTTCATGTATGGTTAAATCTGCTTAAGTCGAACACAGATGTCACTATGACCACTCGATGTGACAGGTAATGTTTTATGTCGCTGGGTAATGATTGCCTATTCTGAAGAGTTAGTAGGTATTCTCACGATTTTGCAAATTATATTGGAACTTAGAACTTAGTTTTAAGAAAAATGAATAGTGATGAGAGGGTATAGAAACGTCATTCAGTTATTCGCGTTTCCAATCGCATTTCCGTCAATCTGCTATAAAACGTAGCATTCCTATTTCAATTTCAACTAATTTTTCTTTTGAAAATGTCAACTTTACCTTAGAAAGACAATATACAATACATTTATACGCTTGCGTTATACCGCTTTTGAAGTGAACGCAATAGAGTCAGGGAGATCATTGATACTAACGTTTAGCAGTTAAAGATACTGTAGGCTTTGCGATATTTAGACACCATCTGAACTGCAACATCGCATCGCGTAAGGGAAGTATTGATTTATGCAAAAATAACTTCCTTCATCGACTATTCTGAGATTGTTTGCGGAGTTACCAACAAGTTAGCTGAATTAACTATGCATAGCCTGGAAAATTCTATACCCACGGCTTGCCTATCATTTTTTCTGTTATAAAGGCTACGGGATTCATCAATCTAATAATTATATGGATAGACGATTCTTACATAAATACATCATTATTACGTAGGTATATGTATCTAAGAGTAAAGAGGGTAAACATAGTCTGATTCTAGTTTGAACCGAATCAAACCAGCTGCCTTTCTTATGCATAAGTAATTTAAATATATTGGTCACTTCATTAGTAATTATTTACATACAACCATTTTTTGTGGTAATTCAAGCTTAATGTATATGTATTCCTAATGTAATTAATTCGTTTAGAATTTTTATAAGCAGATATAGATTTTTATAATACACTTTTCATCACATTGCCAGAACTCAAACTTTATAAACAATATACAAACAAAGACCGTAAACCAATCCACCAAAACAAGAAGAATACCTTTCGTAACCCATCCTCATTCCCTTTCAACAAACATATGATTTCCATTATCGAGATCGACACCGCTTCCATTTGCCAGTCAAGCCCAACCATCTGATTGGGAGGCTATGTAAATCAGATCGGAGCCAAGACTCTCGATGATTGAGTTGTTTCAGAAGTATCTTGTGCCCATCCATCATTCTCGGTTTACTCGGGCCAACGTGATCTGAATGCGAGGGAAAGAATTTGGATTCGGAATGCGCGCGGGTCGATATAGTGGTAGTTAGGCTACTATGGTGTGGATGTAGAAGAAAGGGAGGTTGGTTATTAGGATCCTAGAGAAACTTCTGTATACGTCGCTCTTTATAGAAGTAAGATGAGGTAAAACATGCTTATAAGTAAGAAAGAGCTCTTTTTTCATGATTAATAATTAACGGGACTTATCGCGTAAGTTTTTATATAATAAAATTTCCTTTATTAACCCGACGTTTCGGCTACGTTGCAGTAGCCATGGTCACGGGCAGACTTGAACTTCAGTGACTTGACTTAAATGCCGTTAATTATTAATCATGAGAATAAATCGCGAATCTCTTAAAACTACTGAGTACTATTATTTTATTAATCTTGACTAAACATTTTGGTTTCACTGACATTCATACACTTCCTCACTTTCTCTACATGTGGTTGCATTTTAAGTTTTAAGTATCAATATCTCCAAAGCTCCGATCATCCTTAAAGAGATCAAAATACGCGTATATATGTATAATACAAACATACACATCACGCCTGATTCCCTGTAGCGGGGTAGGCAGAGATCACGGATCCCCATTTGTCTCGATCCTGACAGATCAATTTCGCTTCATTGACACTCATACACACTCGGTGATTATACATAGGTACTTTATAAGTATAACATTAGAAATTTGAGAAATAATTAATTTGTGATGATTTTGAATTACGTTGTCAGATTAACTTTCGAGACGAGCGCACTGCGGGTCAAACGGAGTAACTTCAGTCCAGTAACAATACTGTCTGTGCCGTGTTTACTCGAAATCCCGAATAGAGGGCAGCACGAGACTTATTGATAAACTTGGCTCTTTGGGGTAGTCTAGGACGATCGAGTTAGCTCCTGCTTTATTAAAAACCTTTTAGGCAGCGAACTTTTCGGCCTCATGTCACGTTTCAACAAATCCGTCGTTGGAGATGAATGAAAAAAGTTTTTTCATAAGAAATTCTTCACCTTGACGAAGTATTAAAAGTTCATAGCAATTTTAATTTCGGTTAATACCTACGTCGTGTTTACGGTTCAACGGGCAAGCTCGGCGAATAGGTATTAAGTAAATAAGGTGGGGGTTTTGATAAACATTTTAAATTTATAACAAAAGTACTTATTCCAATTATAATTATGACCTAATATCCCTAACCATATGATACTAAGATAGAATTTATGAACTACTTATCTTCTCCTCATATCAACTAAGAAATGAAGAAATATATTGTCTTTGTCTGCGTGCACTAAAAATTTGTATATACCTTACACTCCTTACACTCAATTATTATTTCGATTACATAAGATGAATTCGTATAATATTTTGCCTAGCTATTTTAGAAATAAAACATACATACGTATGATATTGTAAACTTCTACTACAACTTCTATGGTTCCACTAACTACCACTATCCTATAAGCAAACCTCTCTTATATCAAGTAAACTATATACCTACTACATCCATTATATCTATACTATTTATTTAATTAACACCCAGTTGTGGTGTCCAAGATAAACTAGATTTCTGCTCCTCCCCAGCGGCAAGGGTGGAAAAAATGATGGATGAACTTCAGTGGTTCTCTTATCTCGGACATTATTAACATTATTAGACCACTGATCTATGGGTCGAATTAGTCTTCCAGCACCCTTAAGACACAAGAAATAAAGGCGAGTTTCCTTCAAGCGGAAACCACATTAATTTGGTGACCGAAATATAAGTTGGCTCGGCAATTTTTCCCTATGATGGAAAGTTATGGCTATGTCGTATTATATTGGAATAAGAACTTTACTTCTAGGCGAACCGGACCGAAAGGAAACTTCGAGAGGGATACAAATATATAAACAAACTAGTTTGAAGGAGAAAGGTTATCTGTGGGTTTGCGAAATTACTCCTACGAGTTTTGTAAATGTCGTTACGTATTTCATGTATTTATTGAAAATAAGTAATAATATTGACTCAAAAAGAACATCTTTTAATTATTTGAGCTATATTTGGATCTAACCGCCTTAAGAAATGACTATGAGACTGAAAGCAATTAGAGTTTTTGCTCGATAGCAGGTTGACAACTATATATATATATATATATATATATATATATGTGTGTGTGTGTGTCATATTGACACAGTCTGGTATTAATGATAACATTTACTTTATAATTGAGAGTTTTTGGTTACCCCCATAAGATAGGTAAAGCGATACATTAAAATTTTAACAGTATAAGCATGAGTATATATTCACCAAAAGGTAAAAAAAATAGCTTATATTTGAGGTAAATAGAGATTATAACAACATATGACAACAACGAGAACAAAAATAACTTGGCAATGAACTATAACTTGTATACACTACGACATTACACTGAATTAACGCGAAAAGACCAAATTAATCCAGTCACTCGCATTACGGAAGCATAACAGGAAATAAGTAAAATTTATGACTGGGCGAAAATTGATTTTATGTATTACGTTTGATTTTCCCCTTCACATGTTGTTTGCTTTCGAAAATCAAAGCCCAGTGAATTAATGTTTTGATTTGATAGAGCTTCCACCATTGCGATAGCGTTCGGACCGTTCAAAGGAATATATTTCGGTGAAATTCTCATCGAATTTGATACCGTCTGAAATAATGTTATTATTGCATTAATGCTTGTTCGATGTAATTCTGCAGGCATTTGGTGGTTAGAATGTTATTTAGGTTTATTGGAAACATAATTTCGACATTATTATGGCATGGGGTAATATATTTTATCTGAACTAAAAAGTTTGAGTAACTAGCGGATTTTTTATGACAGTAACAATTGTTGGTGAAAAGTCGTTAGCTAATTGCTTAGTAAATTCCATTGACGACTAGTCCTTTTGTCATGTCATACAACATATATAAAGTCTACGCGATTCGTCAATGTAATAATTATATTAATAGACGATTCTCTCAACACTACATCATTAAAAGGTAAAGACAGTATACATAGTCTGATTCTAGTTTGAAATAAAAATCCCATTGACACCTAGCCCTTTTGTGTTGTTATACAACATGTCAAAAAGGAATTAAGGTAATTTTATAAATCTATATTAGTAATTTCGTGCAGGGGAAGACAATATCAAAACCTTACCAGATAACAAAATATAGAAATATTGATCTCGAATCGATCACATATCTGTGTAGGAAATTCTATTCTTAAGTGTATCGTCATATAAAATCTGGCTGTTTTATTTGTTCTAATGGAGTTTTATTTACATAACTGTCGTAGCGGCAAATTATCCAGCTTTAAATATGAAATACCTCTTTATTTACAACCCTGGTAACATAGGACCATCCAACTATCTTTCACATTGTTATTATGCAACTAAGGTCCCTATCGTGTCTAATACTAGATAAAAGTGGCAATTTTAGTCTCTATCTTCTTATCGACGAGATGGGTGAATGCACAGTAACGATAGTCTTTGCAGTCAACTCCTAGGATTACAAATAGCCCATAAAATCTGTTCAATAGCCAATAGACATCCTATGTGAAAAGATCTATTGTATTGTGTATTTAGAAATAATCGTTACAGATCTTCATTGAACTTTGACTACTCGAGTAATATTTTATAAGTACTATTTAAATAGTAATGTTGAAACAGACTCGTAGCGTACATACGCTTTACGCTGATTATCTATTTTAAGGCATTCAGAAAATTGTAACAGATACTAGTATAAGTGCATTATATCTATAAAATACAGAACTCTCAAATCATTTGAAACTAGTTTCTACTAAATAATCACTATATTTCACATACTCATATAATAAATCCTTTATCCTTCCCTTATTTCCCTCCCCATATTCAAACTAGCACGAAATCAGCTTAATGTTTCTCTCATTCGCTCAAAAGAAATCAGCTTCGCCATTCATTCGTGTTTTGTACAATGGCTAATGTCCCTAGACATTGCTTTTGTAAAGCCTCGAATTGGTAGAATTCGTTCCCGGCATTACACAGTGGGGCGTATCCCCGTAAACGCTGACAAAAGAGCTCTCATTCAAATATGGAAATATTGCAACAACATTTTCGTATCGCGTAAGAAGATCATTCGACAAGCCCCTATTTGCATCAATAAAGGATTACATTCGCATTTTATTTCGAATAGATAGTTGGGCGTCTATTCTTTCGGTACCGGGAAATTCCTTTCTCGGAAAATAGATGGCGGGCACGCTTCCTCTCTTTGTGTTTTAGATGGTTAGCTTTGTAGTGCTGAGTATCTGCAGAACGGATAGCATGAAAAGAAACTGATTGGTTGTTCGGCACAAATGAATTGGATGTTTTTTGTGCTTTATTAAGCTGTAATAGAACAAGGCGGAAACTTAATTTCGTTTATTGAAGGACTATTGATTTTGTAAGCATGTGATTCAAAAAAGGATATCTATGAAATAAAAAAGGGTGACGTTAGACGTACCTACGTAAATCCGTTGAGTTTAAATGAGAATGTTTATGGTCGATGAAGTGGGTGTCAGGATTGAGACTTCTCTATCTACACCGCTGTAGGGAAACGGTCGTGATGTATGCTTTTACTTTGCGCTTGATACTAATTACCAATAATAACTTATGATAACTTAGCTCATCTCCATACAATACACTATTGTAAACATAACGTTCAAAGCACAGCTGTAATAATCATAGTAGAACATATTTTAGATTATAAATAAATTACCCGAAAACACATTTTGGAACATACGCAACGCTAAATCTGAACATGAAACATTAATGACACGGCCGTTAGCTGCCAACTAAATAACACCCCTATTCTCAGAAACGAGAACTTCCCTTACATGCAAGAATAATAAGTGTAGAAGTCGATAATTACTTACCGGAACGACAGCGTGGTGAGAGGCCGGTATGATTTATGGCTGCCGGGGTCCGACATGGGCGTTCCCCAGAAATCGTTCAAGAAGACTTTGGAGATCGGCCTCCTTGCTGTGACGTCATTGTTGGTCACAATGGCCGGGATGTCATCGTGGACGAATTCACCCTTCAAACTGTTCACGTAACAAATAACACCAACTGACACGATCAGGGAATACAACACGTTGTCACTTTGACACAAGGTTCGCCATTTTGTCACATTGGGCACTTCTTCGCGAACTGGCGCGAGTGTTCGACGACGCATTTTAGTGTCTCTTTGTGTCACATTTGGATGTTTATTGCTAAGCTATAGGAACAGACATTTTCATCGTGAAAAATATAGATGCTTCCCATTTGAGGTGGCACGGCTTTGGCAGTGAAAGAACCTTTTATTTTAACGTAATACGATAATGGATATGCGATGAAATCATAGAGAATATCATACATTTTTATTTTAACTCTAGTTGAATTTTTCTCTCTCTCTCATTTTCCATCACACTAAGTAATGTAACAAAACTTCATTACATAATGCCCATTAAAACCTTCCTTCCGTAATATTCATTTCATATCCAAAAGGCTCCATATAAAATTATCAGACAATAATCCAGAATGCAATATCAAAAGTTTGGAGCGCAGTGTACAATCCAACGCATTTGCGATGCACAAAAAGGACTAGCAATACGGAAACACTTTGTCCCGTAATGGAAATTTTCTCGCGCAAAAAGTGCCTGCCAGGAAAAGATGTGCGGAGATCGCAATCTGTGTCAATGTAAATTATGAGCCGGATGACTGCGCGGCCGGTGGTTCGGACACATTATTTTTCACCTTTCAAAGCTTTGTACACTTTTGTGTAGCTTCTATACTATAGTTAATGATTTCATTACATTGATGTTGTTTCTTTATTACGCTAATAGCCTGTTCTGATACATAAATAAAATGAGGAGTTGGGAATTTTCTGAGAATTAATAACTGATTGAGATTATTTTATTGTTAAGTAATTAATTGGCTTTTTGTTTCATTGGTAAAACTTAACTCTGACGATACAAATACAAACCTACAATAATTATATCTAAATACTTGTTTTTTTAGTGTTAATTTGACAATTTGTGTCCACTACTTACAGAGTCTAACTACAACATAACCTTCCCAATTTCTGTTATACCGTTGCCATGGTAACGTTGTCTTTTTTACACATGTTATTTCCCCAATGACACTGTTACTCAAAACCTTTGCATCACAGTATGGGACGACCCAACGTTACGGGTGAGGATATCTGATCTACGACCCGTATAAATCAAAGGGGCGTATCTCACCCACTCGTTTCGATGTTTCAGGGATAAAAACAGGTTGTTATTGGGTGCCTGTCACCACTCTGTAGATCGATAGATGGATATGCATTTTGCACGTGGAAATAGTATAGAGACAGAACATTCGGCAATGGTTTTTTGGATCAAGATAGAAAAGAAACGTTTAGTATTTTTTAACAGTAATAAGAAAGTAGTATTTCTCATTATATACAAGTGTGTAAGGTAACAAGTATGTATAGTGTATGTGTCGTTATATTAGATAGTTTGTCAGTATAGTTAGGATGAAGATTTAATAACTTCTGGTTTCTATGGCAACCGAATAAATACACAAAAAATACACCGAAAAAAAGTTTTCTTTATATTTGCTTGATTTATATCGTGGCAAAGGAGTAAATCTATTTGAATAAAATATAAGGAGTTCACCGTTTGAATGTTGATTTAATATTATATTGTAAATACATTTGCGACCCTATTCAAAAGGCGTTTTGTAGTATGTATTTTGATCCGTAACTATACATTGTGACTTATTTATTTTCTTTAAGAGTGTTGTTTTCTTTATTGTTTATGTGAAATTACAAAGTCCTAAACATATAAAAATAATTTGTTCAAAACCATAAATTATACATACATACATACACACACATCCACCCGACTCCTTCCAGAGGGTTAAACAGAGATCACGGATCCTCTTCAAAATCTATAACCGATACGTTAAAACATGCCTTACACCACAGTTGGTAGCTTTAATTAAAATCAACATACGCAGGTTATTGAATAAAAAAGATAATAGTTAAAGGCATACCGAAAATACTGAAAACATTTTAATAAATACATGAACGCACATCATATAGGTTTGTATTGGCATTGTATTGTTTAGCCGGACAATTCCGCTGTTCCATTTTCGGTGCAACTTTGTATTTTTATAACTTGTACATGTGGCAAGATGATTTGAATAGTCACCAAAAGAGGTGGTAAAACGTGTTGCCATTTACAATCACAGATTTTAACCTGTTCCTGGAAATAGAATCTCGTTAAGGCTATTTAATATTAGGTAGATAAATAAATTAGTGTGAGTGAGGTAAAAGAGATTTGTCTACATAGTTGCAGGTGGTGATCGATAGTCTGTCTGTCCCTTCTGAAACGTAAACGCGCGAATATACATATGTATGCAATATGTTAATAATACTTTATCGATGAATAGTACATATTTAAGTGCAAAGTCCTATGTCCAACAGTGGATTACTTCAGGCTGATGATGATGATGATGAAGTGGAAAGTAAGAAACCAAACGGGAAAATAGTTGAAAACAATTTTCCTTAACATAAACATAACAAAAACTAAAGTATGCCAAAACAATGCATTTTATTCATTTTCGACACCATGTTTCAAAGAGACATTTACAGCTTAAGACCTACACAATCGATATTTAAAAAGAAAAAGTGAAAAGGGCCAGTTTATTATTTTAAAGCAACCGGGTTCGATTCCCGTACTGGACATAGTTATATTTTCAAAGAAAGTATGAATGCAGTTTTTCTTTTTATCAAAATCGGTGACATGGTTACTAAGAACAAATCTTCGTATCTCTTATAGTTTCAGACTTTCCCATACTGACCGTTTTGAATGCGCCACCTGTATAGTTTTTTCTACACATTACATTCTCTATAACTATGAGTTTTTTATTAATTATCTTTAATTCCAGCCACCATAACAGAGAACCTTCCAGTGACTTACCAATTACGCGCTTGTGCTTACATTTCAATCAATTTTATAATCAATTATTGAAAGCGAAAAGAAATGCATTCATATCAGTATATGCGCCTTAGAATATTATTAACATGCATTCTAAATGACATCATCGGCATAGTATAACATCATAAGATTTTAACACGAGTATAGAAAATACAATATTTAATCATGAAGAACAAAAGAACATTTATTTATGAAAAGCTTAATAGGTGTGAGTGAAGCAAGATAATCCTTTCCTTTCCTAATACTCCCCCTTAGGGATGTAGAGGCGTGAATATATGTATGAATGTAATCTGGAATACTAAGTAGGTATGAAGTAATTAATACTTTTTGTGACATAGCATCTTAATCGAATAAAGAGCCTATTCTGTCAATTGTACTACAATTACTACATTCAATTAATAATACAAATAGCAATGACAATTTTAACATCTATGACAGAACAAAAAATAATATTTATAAGAATTTCAAATCACTCCAGTGTCATACGAAAAACATTTCTTAGAACTTAACTTTGAAGAGATCTTTCTAGAATCATTCGTTCAAATACATTCTTTTCTTTTATCCTGTTCCGATGGACAGAACCTTGGAAAAATGAAAACACATTGCCTTGACAGGTTGCTAGCCTATCGCCCAATAGATTCCATTGACTCCGAGTCATCTCTTACGACATGCCGGGATGAACGGCAGCTAGTTAGCATTCTTTTTACATCCCAAACTGGCACGGGTTCTAGACTCTATGTATGTATTGGAATTGTATATGAAAAACTTATCGCAAATGTCACATTGGTACATTAACAACTTGACCTATTATTTGACCCATAATAACAAAACGAACATAATCCTTCAAAGCATTGTATGGTTTCAATCACAATTATATTCTTTCTATAGCTTTTACAAATTAGATTTTTATTTAGATGTTGTAGGAAAGTGTGTGTGCCTAAAAATGTAGACTACATTCTTCAATAATGATATTTTATTATCAACATTAAGTACTAACAATTACAATAAAGTACCTCTTTCCATAAGGCCAATTAGACCTATACATCTAGGAATAAAAATACAAGGAACAACTCTAAAAGAGAAAAGATCTAATCACGTTGTCCGAGATAATAGAAGCTAAACAATCTACGAGAATATGTTGTCAATGTGTTTTCTTTCTTTCCTTAATTTTACAGGCATATAGCATTGTCCAAACATACATATAGCATATATGTATTGTCAAACTCCTAGTATATCTTGGGGGCAGAAACATGTGCTATCAATACAGTGACGATCTTGATAACCTATTCCACACTTATAGCTACAGTCATCGCAAGGCCATTTTCTAAAAATCCCTCCTTGGGAACCTGTACAAAAAACAATGTAATGCGTATTATGTGCTTACTTATACTTATACGGATGTACGTATGCGTTCACGACCATTAACCCTTACGGGTAGTCAGAGGTTCAGGTGTCCATCTCCGCAATTGCGAAGGTAGTAATTCTATGGCCACCTTGAACCCACGTGTTAACCAGATAGTTAGTACTCAATGTGACAGGTAGTCAGCCATGTCGCCATTTACAAGCACTAACTATTACCTATTCTGGGAACAGGTAGGTTTCCTCACGATTTTTTCCCTCACCGTAGTATTCATTGCATTTCATAAATGTAATTTCATTACAAAAATGTACATAGAAATTCATTAAACTTCATTTCCATTGGTACATGATCAAATGGGATTTGAACCCTGTACCTTCTATATAGAGTCAAGTCCCAAACAACTAAGCTACGTCGACTTATACTTATATGGCATCACACCCCTATGTTTGTTACAAAGAGTCCCAGGAAATACTAAAGGCCTGAAGTTCTGTCCACCTCGAAAGGGATTGAAGGACGTAATTGTATATTATGTATGTATACTTTTTTACTATGGTGAGAGAAAACATCGTCAGGAATCCTACCGGAGGCCCAAGTCTGCTAATAGTTTTACAGAATCATAGTTCAATCGAACTTCAATAAGGTTTGAAGTTAGGTATTGTTCTCCTGTAAAGTTGCGAAATGGCATATAAGCAAGACAGGCCTTCCACCGTCGATTTACGAACTAATCCAAACATACATACATACTTTTGCTTGAATTGGGCTCCATGTGTATTTCATATTAACGTTTTTAATTTGAATGATTAAATAATCATGTACAATTATTTCCACAATCGCTTATCAAAACAATGCCATACTAACCACTGATATTAAAAGCCAGCATCAGAACCACGATTGAAAACAAAAACATTAATCCAAAGAGTTTCATATTTAATCACTTTTTATATCTTTTACTTCTTAATGTTTACAAAAGAGAAATTACTCAACATATACACAACTTGAATGTACTTCTCTCTCATATTAAGACACGTGCGTTTTAATAAAGTGTCAGCGATGGAATGGCAAACAAATAGCATCATATTTAGTTTTATTAAACAGCTGATAAGGCAAACATGGCTTCTACGTTCCGAGTTAAACGACGTATGATTAACGAAATTAACAAGCTCATTTTCAAAACACTTCCTTAAGTTATAAGTTCCGTACTAGTCTGGGATGTAAAAGAATGCAAACTAGCTGCCGTTCTTCCCGGCATGACGTAGGAAGCGACTAAGAGACTTAGTCTAGGGGTCAATGGAGCCTGTTGCCTGTAACCAATGTTTGATACGATATGAAAACCTTAATATTCACGCTAAAAACTTACCTTGAAGAAATTATCATCTCCAAAGTTCTGTCCTACCCAAAGGGTTCAAAGGACGTGAATGTATACGTATGCAAGCATGAATCACACTGGGGATTTTATGCCCAGTAATGTTCAGTCACTTTTACTGATAATTCAATGATGTGCAAGGATGACCTCTGGGTAACTGCAGTAAGGATCTTTTCCTTAATGCCATTGGATATAAGCCGCTTGACAAGCAATGAATTGTGTATGGCATTTGCAACTTTAAGATAAATATACTATATAAAAGAATAAAGTATTAGTCTAGAGGTAGAGGTAAAAGACGATTATTATTTGGAAAAAAATTAAAAGCACATCAAACATATTGAAACGTAACACCAAAATAAAGCTAAACGCACAGCAAAGTTTATGTTTGGGACTGTATTATTTTGGTGTACAAATGGGTATTTTAGGAGTGCATTTTCGTATTATCTGATGTTGCTTTAAACACTACCCTTTTTATTTCTATTCTCTATGCAACATTTTCAAACCTAACATTATTACCAATAACTGTTAAAATGTCTATTTATATTGTTTAGTCCTGACATCCAATAACATACACATACATTCACGTTCCTTAATTCCTTTTAGGGTGGACTGAACTCCGGAGCCACGAAAATATCTTATAGATGACTTTTTATCATAAAAGTAAAAAAAAATATTATCGAATTATACGGTGAGGGAAAACATCGTGAGTAAACCTACCTGTTCGCCGAACAGGTAATAGAAAGTGCTTGTAAATGGCAACATGGCTTACCACCTGTCACATTGAGTACTGACTATCTGGGCAACACGTGGGTTCACGGTAGCATAGAATTACTACCTTCGCAATTACGGAGATGGACTCCTGAACCTCTACCCCGCAAGAGTTAATGATCGTGAACGCGTTTGTCTTTAATTTAAACAAAAAATTCACGCATACCAATGAAACCAACCATCGCAGCCACGAACCAAATATAAAGAGGTCCCGGCGTAAGGAGCGGTTCCCGTTACGCGGAGCGGAGGCCAAATGACGTGTTTTAATTGGTGCGAAGTATAAAAATGTGTAGTAGAAAGAATATACCTAATTTGATTGGCCGATGCCGTGTTTTGATAGGTTATGATTTCCCCCCTCCATCGCGCGTACCTTGTTTCACCCCTCGTAATGCCACGCTAGTTTCCATACAAATATTGCGTAAGGCCAACTCCTCTTATCGATTACTCCATGATCGGAACCAATTAAGATCCGAATCGAACGTATTGAGCATACGGTCTCCCAATAACTGGGAAGCAGGATACGTAAATACAATTAAAATGGTCTCAGAAGGCATTCTAAGAATCTAACTACAGACGATCTGGGGCCTAAGTGCACAAATGCTTTTTGCAAAAAGTCAGTTCAATATCAATTCAGTCATATAGGTATTAGGCAACGTTTTAGGTCAGGTTTTATTTTTCTCCCTAGTAGTCAGGAAAGAAAGTAATCTTTTATTTACTTCTATGATCTCTACTCATCCCTCTGAATCGAAACGGGCATGATATACTAACCTAACCTACTTAGATTTATGTTGATAGATAACATAAGCATAAGGAATGATCACTATTGTCTAATTATCCGTGTTTTCGCAAAATGCCTAGGTTTTTTGTAAAATCAAATCATCCTGTGCCATACATATTTCACGATCATTATTCCTTACGAATATGTATGTATATCACAGTTCATTCGATTCAGTTCGTGTCAATCTATGCAACCACGAAGTAATACATTTTTCACCCTATCGAACAAAACATCAACTACAGTCAATGGTATTTTTACGTTCATTTAAATAGTGCCCATAAAAAACCGGAATTCACGTTCCAAGTCAACTTTCGTTCTATGTCATATTCATGAAGGACTTTCCTAACTGCCAAAGCCGTGGCCAAAGCTTCAGATAGCATCTACCTTTTACCTATGCCTTTTCCCTTACTCTACATATCGCGATAGTCGATATTCAACTTTGTTCTTTTCTGTTTTGCCGACCTAAATGTGTTTCGGTTTGCGTTGTTTTCGCCGCTCGTTGCTTATCTGAAACAATAAGAAAAGTGTTGTAAAAACTTGCTGTGGAACGGAGTTTCATACGAGGATATGTGGTTTGTTGGAGTATAATTCCATATTGTCTTGGAACTTTAATAGGATTAAAAGTGCTAAAGTTATCTTCACTATTATCATAACCAATATTTCTAATTTATTGAATTAATATCACTATGAAGGGTTTTGTGTGCTATAAAATACTCATAGCAAAAAGAGCAGTTGTGTTTCCTTCGGTATATTTGTTTTATAGTTTTCGTCTTTACAAATTTGTCTTATAAATCTCGTCTACGGCCAAGATATCAGTATATTGTAAAAAGAATATTGAGTACATTAAATTTGAAAACGGTAAAATTCCGAAAAATAATTAAATTAAAACCGGCGCAATTCCAAAATAAACACGCAACCGTTATTTTAATCTCGGTTTAACAATGCCCGGTTATTCTTCATCTGCAATTCCTTAATAAATGAATGTTTCACAGCACTTCGCAACCTCGCCCTCTACAAGGAAGATTTGAAATTCTGATTAAACATTTCCTTAATACATTCCGGATTAAGGCTCGCGTCGGACTAAAATGCTGCACTAGCCCCATCTACATTATTCTAATACGAACCATGTGAATGTTGGATTAAATTTAGTAATTTACCCCCTGTTTGCGCAGTTCGTCTTGGGAATTCGATCGATGTAAGCGCGGATGCAGTAATTCACTTCTATACGATTCGTATGTTTGCAGCTGAGGCTGTGATTTTGACTCAAAATCGAGGGATCATAGGTTTAATCCTGCCTGAGTGCTAACAAAGATTAATTGGTACTTACAAACATACATTCATACCTCGTCTTAGGTAACTACCACCAATATTATACTTATATACCACTCATGCTTCACTCCTATAGAATAACTGTGTGACTCTTCTTACTCTTACCCTTACAAATCTTTCATGCCTCGCTCACATTCATTAACCTTCTCATGCACGCTCTTTTGTTTGTAATTCAATAAATAAAATTGGTTATAAATTTGGTAGGTTATGAAAATAGTAACTAATAGTTATAAAGATTTTCCAGCATCAAAGATCAGTAAAACAGTTTAGCGAGAATTTATTATATCCTGAACTTACGTGTATGTAAGGCTCTGCAATATCCGATATCTAGCAACTCCCTAGTTACTCATATCGATTCTATTATTATTGATGATAGCGAATATGACTTTGTAATTAAGACGCGGGTTGTGTATTTGTAATTAATCAATGCTTGACTAATAATTGGTATTAGGAAACTACATATATTCCCAGCTTTCTTAGAGAGGTTTGCGTAGATAGTATATGGGTGAACGAGACTTACTTCGTGTACTAGTGAAAAATGGATTGAATCATGTACTACTGAACTACCATTTTCTATTTATTTAAGAACATTTTCGATTCCAGAAGTTTCGATAGCTCATGTTCTAAAAGAAAACCATAATGTGTCTTGCTCTTCTTCTCACGTACAAACTAGAGATTTTTTGAGAATAAATTTACTATCATCATACCTTCCAATTAGCTAATTGTAAGGAAAAATATTTGGATCTTCATGTGTCAGCCATTCATAAAGATACTTAAATTAACGTCATTGGAAATAATATAGTTTATTCAGAGATTATTAATCGTATATAAGAAAGAGATTATCATGTATCTGATATGTACGTCACATTACCCATTTAACAACCAGCTCTCTAACGTTGCACCAGATCATTACGTGGTCTTAAATGGCATATTTATGAGTCGTAAAAGTTATTAGTCACACATGTCCTGACTAATGAACGGCCGATGATACTGCTCGCAATCGGCGCCCCCCCATCAATCACGGAGATAAGGCCGCGTGTCCACTCGAGAAAGTTTAGATGGAACAACAGGGACCTTGATTTTAAATAGTGTGTATTTTGCCACACACTACATATTCACATATTTCATCATCTATTTCACATATACACGGTACAATTTGTTGTAGTGCATAAAAAAATTATTCAATTGTATCTAAAATGCATAACAGTCGTTCATGATACAAATAAGTACAACTATTTGCATATAGAATATATTTTTATTAAAACACTAAATTGGGGATTGATTAAACATTAAATCTGTTTCTATTTCAATTGCTTTCGTTAGGTATTTGTTTATTCAATTACTGTATCATTTATTGTACGCATAGTAATGTTATATTATACCTGGCTTTTGCACTCAATCAAGAAAACTTCTATAACTTATAACATAACTAACTATCCAGACCTCATTACAAAAACTTATACCAAACATACCTCAACCTCTTTTGAAAAACTTGTCCCGTTCCTGTGAAAGGAAAATCATTAGAGTCACTCTAACTCGGACCTTACCTAGAAGCGGACGTGCCGGACAAATATTGGATTACTGTATGATAGATTGGTCCCAAGTTTTGCGGGCACTGCCTGTAATAGTGAGCAATCAATACTTGTTGTTCGAAGCGTCTGTGACGGGAACAGCCTGTCCACTAATCGCATTGGTCGACAATCAATCATAGACAAGTGTTCGAGTTTCTCGTATTACTATACTAATAAAAGGTGATGGCCAAAGTTTATTGCGTGTCATGCCAGCAATACCTTTTCATTATATATCCTGCCTAGTTGAAACATAACTTACGCTTCAGGACTAGTGTATACATACTCCCTTTTTTTTGTGTTGGGGTAGTCAAAGGCTTGAGTACCCATCTCCGAAATTTCGAAGGCATGTTAAGTATGGGTCACTTGAAGGCGGCACCCAACGTGATAGGTAGTGAACCGTATCGGCGTATATAGGTTAGTTGGAAGTTGAATTTAATTTAAGCCGATACTGTTTTTCTCGGTATTTTGTGTTGGACTCATGAGTTTTTTGGTTTATTAGGTTATAGCTGTAACGCAATTAGAACTAAATTGATAATTGTATATCTAGATATGTGTTTAGTATATAATTTCAGACTAAATGTTATTCTGTGTATGTACTATATTACTCTCATAAATAGATGATATTCGACATACAATACATGAAAAATTGGACAATATTAAAGATCCTTGTAGTAGGAGACAATATAAAACGAAAAGGAACATTGTGATGACTTATCACCTAAACTAGGTAACACGGAAATTTTATAATATATTTAAACATTTAATGTTCAATATAAAAAATATTATTTCATTTAAAATATTTCCATAAGAAATTCAAAAATACATCCCAAACACGTTTACGTCTCTTAGAAGAGTAAATAGCGTTAACTCTTCATTCAAATCATGAAATTAATGCAAGCACGCATTATTAACCAGCGTCGAATTACAAATTCAGAAGCCCGTTCGAAACACAGAAGATCCAAGCCGCTCCGAGTACCATCTTGAGATAAAAGTTCGTTTACATATTTATATCCCTAGAGATTACTTTAGCCCGTCTAAAGCATTATTGGATCGGTCTCATCTGATACTAGATTAAGATAACCAGATTTTCTTAACCTGAGAAGATTGTATAATGATCTTGGAAGTTCCGATTTCAGTGCCGAGCTAGTCATGGTTGTGTATGCTTCAGAAGCGGTTTAAGTATGTAGAATAGTTCACTTAATACATACACACATACAGTAACGACCTGCAAATCCTTTTGAGGGGGATATATTTTCAAAGACTATATTTTCTAAGTTACTTTTAGCATAACTGTCTCTTGATTGTAATGAACATAAAAAATTGTGACACATTTATAGTCCATACTAAACAATCTTTCGGAAACATACATATGTACATACACATCATGTCGGTTCCTTGTAGAGGGGTAGGCAGATATCACGGATCCGCAGCCGTCTCGATCCTGATAAACCATTTTCGCTATGTTGACCCTCATACACCTCATAAACACTCGGTGGTATAGGTTTATCTAACGTAACGTGTTATCAATATGGCGCCTTGTTATCAATTTGACTGTCATGTCTTATTGGGCCGTTCTCGACATAACGACCCTTCCACTTCATCCACATATATTTCGAAAACTCCATACAAATATATGCCTCTTAATCTATTCGCTAATTCTAATCGCTTGAGAGCAAGATGAAAGACAGATTCGCATCATAGACTAGCAGAGTTCCCAGAGAGTTTGTTTTTAAAATTATCACTGGGCCGAAACTGGAACATTTATCCGCCAAATGGGCAAAGTTCGATCGGGAGGTTTACAGTTTAAGGCTTCTCTGTTACCGTAAAATACAACTTGCCGATAAGCAAACAAGAGCATAAGAATAAAGTTTTAAATATTCCGAGAGCGTGTACGTAAATGGCCGTCGCAAATGTTGTTTTTATTCGCGCCACGCTAACTTACTTCGAATGTGGTATTGTCAAGCTTGGAAACATGGTAGGTAATCTCGTTAGTGTTATAGGTTTATGAGCTGAGGTACGATAGGGATGGAAAAGAAAAGCTGGGATGAATTTATACGTATACCCACACAGATTAATGTGGATATATTCTTCTTGAAGTAGCTGTAGGTAACGTGAAGCAGAGCATGAATATTATAACTAACCGATGAAAACGAGGGACATTTTTCAGAATCGTGCTAGGTGGCCTTTACTAGTCTCTGTCTATATAAAGTAGATACGTGAAATTTAAAGTGAAAAAAAACATCATTTTTACAGTATGAAGACAATAAAAACATTGGTATATAAAACAATATTTGTTAGAAAAGTCTATTTCACCTATCAAGTCTATTTTACCTTCACCCCCAATATATGTAAGTCAAAACGTACTGAATGAATGCGCCATCGTTCGTCATTCACATATATATCCTCTTGGCAACTTGAAACAAAAGAATCTCGCTGAAAATTCTAAAGAAAACAAAGCAAGCTATAGATTGTTCAAACACAGCGTTCAATCCAGTGCCGAGTCTTCCTTGAACGCGGCAAAGGCTTGATTTAAGGCGCTTCTTAATTCAATCAAAGTTGGCAACTCTTCGACTCGCCGACAGCCGCGACTTCTAATAAATTATGCTTCTGCTGTTTAATCACGTCGCTAAGAATCGTCACGTTTACGGAGGACTCATGAATATTCAACTCTACATTTCGTTCTGATCAGCTCGAGTCGATCCTGAATATTTCGAGTTGCTAATTCGATTCTGTTCGATTGTGTTCCCGAGAGATTGCACAACTTTCCAAAGCATAAATACATAATTTGACACTTATTAGGGAAATCACTGGAACTTTCGCTAGGTGTTTGTGAACTCGGAACGTATTTTGTGCCTCTGTACATGCGCAATGCGATTGGAAATCCTTTCGGGGTATTTAGAGGGGTATTTAGAGAGGTATTTAGAGAGAGCGATAAATGTTATATCTTCATTACTAAGGTTTTGCGCCAGTGCTGTTTTCGATGTCAATATTAAGTTAATCGTAGTATAAAAATGTATAAGTTTCAAAAACATAATGTTTCCACCAACAAAACGTCTGTAGAAAGAACTTCAAACCTCACCCCCATAAGTTCCTTTTATTTAAAGAGTTTTCTCTGTGTTAAGTTGTTTACAGCATGTAAAAGTCCCAAATCAGCAACCGCCATCCGTTTGTTCCGCAAAATAATAGTTGTGAACAGCATTTCAGTTCACGCTTTCCTGTTACCACGCTTTCTTTCTTCGCAAACAAAACCGCTCGTCCGTTAACCGATATGAGGCAAAGTTTGAATTGCAAAACTACTGCACGATTCAGAGCACTTTTGTTCTGGCCGTGCCTCCACACACGCGGCCGACGGTCGGTCCGACTCGGCCGAATGGGAATATCATATCAGTGTTCACGGTTCACTGGGCGAGACGACATGACACGGGAAAAAGTTGCACAGCCAAAGGTTTGTCTTGCAAATATGCGGAAAGGCGGAATCTTTTTAGTCGGCTGCTCGGGAAATGAATTTGTCATGTTGTGAGTGACTGTGATAGTTTTGCTGGGCTTACGTATATGCATTTGCATCACTTGTATAATGAAACAGATGGAAAGAGTGTCAATGTATGAAAACTCCTCTGTCACTTTGGTTATTTAAATTGCTTGTTTTTTTTATTCATCGTCATACTGGCCCCTCTTTCTACACTATCTACTATCTAATTAAACAACAAACCTACTCCATCGTCGCCCTCAAGAATCGTTTCTCCAGTTCTATGCAAATAGCTTAACCCTTACCAAACCCTGGACCAAAACCTTTGAAGTGTTGGACCACCAGACCATTATCTAGAGCCCACTTAACCCCTGCCGCCTAATGGTCCGGTTCTACACTTTAATCGGGAGGAGTAAGCATTCAGGCCGAGAGCCGGTAATCCGTGGCTGAATTTAAAAGTCACCATTAGCAATTCAAATGGCGGCCGCGTATTTGGGAACTACTGGAGGTCCTTTCGCAAGAATTAAAGGCCTTATCGATGGACGTTGGTCTAATATAGCTCTAATAATATAGTTCTATATAGGTCTAATATAGTTATTTCTGTAATAGCATGATGGTTTATATTAGGCAGATAGGTACTAATTTACTTCGATTGTCACGAATTATGATATTTGGAAATATAGTTTAAATAGTACTAGTAATGTTACAAATCTTTTTAAGTTTGCTCTCTTTTTTGCTTTTAAAAGCGTTTTGTTATTTTAATGGTAAAGAAAGAAATATCATATAGTATTATTATTTTTTGTTATTTAACGATGCATATTCATAGTAGAATAAATAGAAACATTAACAGTAGCATAACGTCTTTGGCTGTGATTGTTAAATCGGAAAACAACCTATATAGTTTGCTTGATAAACAAAGCTCACCCTACAATCAACCAAAATCCTAGCTACCACAAAAAACACATACGAAGCAAGTACCATGAAAAACACACATAAAAAACAATAAAATATGAACACTTTTCATAACTCAGAAGCACAATGGCTTAACATACGACTTTCTGATAGAGTGGTCACGCCTGCGGCCGTTTGCCTAGCTATGTGTTAAGCACATTCACGCCCGCAGCGACTTCTAACCGATACGTTCTTTATTTACACTGGCTGGATTGTGGGTTAGGTTGGGTAATTTAGATAGTTATATAGGTGAACAGTCAAGGATGATTCAAAGAATTTTGTGAAGTAAGGGATTATTCAAAAAAGAAATCGGTTATTTGGTTTTTATGTATAGCAGACAAATATCAATACCTATTTGTTATTGACGATATACATCCTGACGGGACATTGTTATATTAAAGCTAAAATGCGTCTGCAAAACTTTTGAATTCAGCTTTTAATGCTCAAACATACTCTCATCTCTTAGCAGGCTTAATTCTCTCTGATATCACGAATCCCCATCTGTCCCGAACCTAAATATACCACTTTACCTTCAACCATATCCATTCACCACAGTATAGATCTGTCTTTATATACGCTTCTATATACAAACAGGCATAATATGTATGTATCATTGTCTTTAAGAATATAAAACAGATCCAATTCTTCACAATAACTCGATTAAACAACCCTCTTCTAAAAAATAGTATTCACGACAATCCCCCGAGTAATTTGCGTAGAATATTGATATCAGATGCAAAGGGCAGAGAACAAAGAATACAAAAGGTTTTCAGGACATAAAGCAGGCTCATCATTTGGAAATAATATTGCTTCGATGAGAAATACTTGGGTATTCTTAGGATAATCTGATTTAAACGTATCTTTGCTAAACTGTGGGTTGAAACCTAATGTATTTGCCATTTTGATAAAGAATAAGATTATTCTTTATGTTTTGTTTTATCTGGATCTATTCTTGTTGAAACGTTGGACTTATTTTTGTACTAATGCTGTATTTTTTGTTAACTAATATATAACAACAGAAAAATAAAAATTTTGAGATCGATAACTTAAGTTTATACGCATATCAAAGAAACATAATAACGCATTTTTCATTGTACCTACTTATGTTCCAGACCCGCATTTACGTCCTAAAAAACCTTATCAGAGTAGTCAGAAGTAGATTTTCTACCACCAAATAAACAATATGATGGTCATTCGCTCAAAGAACACAACTTTTGTCTTAGAAGTTCGTTAATAATTTAGATCTATGATCTCAAGGCAGAAAGGACTTAACTAGTATTCTACTATTTCAGTCCCAAGCTAGGACTTTAGTTTCCAAATAAAAATCATCTTAACAAACCTCACCCAACCACACATCCCATCCATATAGCACCCTAAATTAGACTCCATATACACATATACACTTACATACATCCATACAGCCTATTAAGGCTCCGCTCGTGTGTAGAACGGTGGACCCAAATGACAGTTTCCGTCGTAAACGGCGTGTGAAACCGCCGCGATTTGTGAGCTTCGTAACTCGACTCTTGCTATAAGTAGGCACGTTTTATTCTACGGTTTCATTGTTGGATTTTTCCGCATGTTATTGTTTTGGAGTCCACTGTTATTAGCAAAGTAACAGTTCAAATATCAGATCAGTAATAGTAATATAAGAATAGAAAAGAGCATGCTTCGATGGCTTGGACATGTTATGCGGATGAATGATTGCAGATTGTCAATCGATATAAATGGGGATCCGTGATCTCTGCCTACCCCTCTACGGGGAATCAGACGTTATGTGTATGTATGTTTGTATCAGTAATTGCGTGAAATTGGTAGTGGATAAGCAAAAGTGACAAATTATGCCATTTTTTAATTTGACACCTTTGGTCATCTACAACCAACTTCGCACTCTTACTGATCTGATATTGAACTGTGTTTATGCTTAAACGCATTAGTAGACTAAGGGCCCTGTTGTATGGGTCTCGCTTTCGGTGTGGTTTGAACGTCAGAGACTTTTATGTTTATATCATCTGTATTGAAGATGAATCAAAATTCAGTCATCCATCTGTATTGAAGTTAAATCAAGAATCAGTATCGTGCTAGCCTGGGACGTAAAAGAATACTAACTAGCTGTCGTTCTTCCCGACATGTCGTAGGAGGTGACTAAGGGACTAGGAATCGATTATGTCATGGGCTTGTAAGCTGTCACCAATGTTCCATAAAACATCGTCACCACAATATTCATGCTAAAAAGTGACCTAGAAGATATTAAAATAAAAAAATATGTATTTGAAGTGAAATCAGGCTTGTGATACGGTCGGTTATTATTGTAACTAGAACATATTCCCAAAGAATCATTTCGTTAGCATATTTTTAATGTTCCAGGTACACATAGATACACATTAATTAATCGTAAAGGACTAGGGGTTAATAGAATCTGTTTCATTACGGGCTAACAACTTGTCACCAATGTTCCATTATGACATCGCAACCTCAGTATTCATGTTAAAAAAGACCTAGGACATATAATAACTCCGAGGTTTTATCCACGCCGAAAGGGATTAAAGGACGTGAATGTATATTATATGTGTGTATTACAACTATATTTCCTTATGGCTATATTTGGAACTAAATTCCTCGATATTTTGAGCAATTACGACCTGTATTGTGTGACCTGGAGTGAAGACCTTGGGGGGAAAAGCGGCCCAGAGGAAGACCACAGATGAGGTGGAAGGACGACATCCAAAAGATAGGGGGGTCAAACTGGATGCACGTGGCCCAGAACCGTGCTAAGTGGTGCAAACTGAAGGAGGCCTACACCAAACTGGTCGAGAGTGGCTGAGAAGAAGACGACGACCTGTATTGAATATCTCTCCTATCAACGAGTAGTAACTCTATACAACAAGACCTGTGAAGAGCATTATTCATAACAACCATGAAACTTGGTTCGCTACAAGTTCTGATACCAGTGTTCTATCCCGTAGATAGGTAATTTCTGTAGGTTTATTTACATTAAACAACTTGCAAATCTGCTCCCAGTTTTAGCTAGTTCGGTGTAAGTAGACGAGTGTTTGGTTAAGCTTCAACCACTGTGCTAACTACGTAGTAACTTTACTGCACCCGAACGTGATATCACTTAGAAGTTCACTATACAAATCATGTGCCTATATCAATCTCCAAGCAATCGAGCAGACTCGATTGCTTGGAGATTAGTGATATAGGATACGTGACACGATGATGTCATATTATCTTAACTCTGTTTAACAAGCTCTTGTATTCGAGTGTATATAAGAACGTGTTACGATATTAAAGATGTGAAAATTTTATGTCAAAATTCGGTGAAATAGTGACACGTAATATCTGCTTACGTTTTAAGAGATGGCCATAATGAATACATAAAATTATGACATAAGAATATACATATATTATATGGATAAAATATATTTTAATGTGAAGTATGAAAAATCTGACATAGAGATCCCGCCACATAAGGTGGCAGTTGGAGGCGTCGCCACAGTCGCGTAATTCAGTGTTACCAGTAAACACGCCAAAACTAGCACTCACTTTGCCATACGGCTCGATACATTATAGGTTTCATTTGTAACGGTCTTTGGTTGCAGAGCTATAAACTCAAATAAAACAAATTAATATATCAAAGTCAAAATATGTTTATTAAACTATTTCAAACATGATTAATAATTAACGGGACTTATCCTTCTTATTATATATTACATATATTATGTGTTCCTTCACTCTGTCCGCAATAGACCGTTTAGTGTGTTCGACGTAGGATTTCCCACAGCTGCAATCAATCTTATACACACCCTTATATCTTATATCATGAGTATAAATCGCGAATCTCTTAAAACTATTATTTCAAACATGGCACTGAGCATTGTCTATACATATTTTTTACCGAGGTTAGATCAGCGGAGACCCTAGCTTGGAGAAGAACTAACAAGAAACTCCGGAAATCAATTTATTATAATCACCCTTAACAAACATAAAAATTACAAAGAGTGGGCAAAAAACACAACGCTGGTAATACTAAATTTACCTTTCATACAAAATAACACGCAATGGCGGTAACGCCAAATTTAGTTCCAAGTTTGGCTACTGCCACCTTATGTGGCGGGATCTCTACATAGATTCCAAAGTACATTATATTTGACGTATATTTGACACATTTGTAAAAGATCATTAACGAGTGTATTCTTTCGATACGTACATATTATTACATACTACTCGTATTAAACTATTCATTTTAAAGCTATGAAGTTCTTTTCTTCCTGCCCAGAAGGTAATATGCATTCATGTGTAATTCAATCTAATATCTACATGAGACTTCTAATAGGCCGTAAATGCATCTTGTTTAATGCTACAGGCCCTTGAGGTTCTCTGCCTATTAATGTAAGAGCCTTATTCTCGTCGAGTGTTGCACAGAGTGTTCATAAGTGATTAATATTGCTGATATTGATTACATCTTGTGTTAACATGGTTGTTACGAGTAAAGCAGATTGTACATACGTATATTCCTTCCTCTACGTCTCCAACGGGATAGACAGATACTATCGAGCGCCACCTAGAACGATCCTGATAAATGATAATGACAAAATTATAACTGTTTACAAACATTCTTATTAATATATGTTCTTAGACTAATGTTCAGCAATCTCTTTCGTATACCTAGTTAAAGGACAGTTTTTTTATTGGTCACATCTGTCATCAATATTTATGCTATCATGCTTATGTAGCAAATAGATATAGAGTACCCGCCACATAAGGTGGCAGTTGGAGGCGTCGCCACAGTCGCGTAATCCAGTGTTGCCAGTAAACACGCCAAAACTAGCACTCACTGTGCCATACGGCTCGATACATTATATTGAGGTTTCATTTGTAACGATCTTTGGTTGCAGAGCTATAAACTCAAATAAAACAAATTAATATACCAAAGTCAAAAGTCAAAATATTTTTATTCAAAATAGGCCCTATCATAAGCTCTCTTTGAAAGTTATTTTATGATCTAAGTACAAATTAAAAAAACTATATATTGACAAAAGGAATATATATGAGTGAAGTGGAAGGGCGGTTACGTAGGGGCCGGCCTAATAAGACATATATGTAACAGTCAGATAGACGCTATATTGAAAAAAGGTGACGTTAGGAGTACCTATAACCGCCGAGAGTGTATTAGAGAATGTATGAATGTCAATGAAGCGAAAGTGGTCTGTCAGGATCGGGACAAATGGGGATCCGTGATCTCTGCCTACCCCTCTACAGGGAATCAGGCGTGATGTGTATGTATGTATGTAAAAAAACTATTTCAAACATGGCACTGAGCATTGTCTTTACATATTTTTACCGAGGTTAGTTCACCAACCATTTCGGCTGCTCAAGATGCCACGTCATGAAGACCACGACCGCTCTGATAAGAGCGTAATGATTGAGAAGAAGAAGTTCAGCGGAGACCCTTGGAGAAGAACTAACAAGAAACTCCAGAAATCAATTTATTATAATCACCCTTAACAAACATAAAAATTACAAAGAGTGGGCAAAAAACACAACGCTGGTAATACTAAATTTACCTTTCATACAAAATAACACGCAATGGCGGAAACGTCAAATTTAGTTCCAAGTTTGGCTACTGCCACCTTATGTGGCGGGTACTCTAATATTTTTTCATGTAAGTATAAGTAAGTCATGTCAGGTACTGACTTCTGACAAACATCTCTCTTCATGGCCTAAATACTTTAGCAAGTACAATTATGTTCAAACCTCATACGATCACAAAATAGCTGGCAACCTAATAGAAATATCACTTATTTCTCACTTCAAAGTACATGAAGTCAAATTTCCACGGCATCAACTAAATCATGTGATATTACGATTATGTTGACACGAGTGAGTAAACAAATGAACCTATCATCACATCAAATAGAGGAATGTTCTAGCTTAGCTTCTTAATTTAGCTTCAAATGAGTTTAGGTAATTACTTTAATTACTACCATACATTCATGTTCTTAATTATTAAAACATATACATTTACGTCCGTTAATCTGTATCTGGATGAGCATTACCTCGTAGTTATTTTTCATCTCTCTTTTTTCATGTCCATGGTCATTTTAAGCATTAGAAATTACATAAAACATAATATGGCTTACGACATCAAACTCAGAGACACCCTATCTATAAATAACCTAAAAGAAATCGACTTGGCACGACCTTAATATCAGTTGTAATGACACTACATTAATTAATGATGTCATAATGCAAGCCTATTAGCAAATAAATGCCACCGACACCTAGCCCTTTAGTCATTTCCTACAACAGGTAGAAGCATACTAGCCTATTGGCAAACAAATACCACTGACGCCCAGTCTTTTAGTCACTTCCTGCAGGTGCAAGCATACTATTAATGTAGAGGAGACAAATGAATCCTGCGTATTATCGCCCATTGCCATCTGAGCAAAATGGCGACCAGCTAATTGCGTTTGGATTATTACGGGTAGATTATTTTGTGTTATCATCCCCTAATGGCTTGCTGTTTGCTAATGGAAGGGCGATTGGTGCTGATTGAATCCTTATTGATTGTTGCTGAAAATGTTATGTCGGGAGATGGGTCTAGAGGGCGTTGTATGATGGATGGAACTGTGTCTCTATTGGTCAGTTGGTCTTTAGGCTAACATTAAATGAATGGAAGAATTAAAAGAGTCAGTAAGTGCCATTGATTCATATGGTCTGAGAGCGGAATTCAGATCAGTAGCGATGGAACTTAGGACAAAACTTAGTTTTGAATATTTTTTTTGGCACTTCGAGCCATTAAAATATTGGTAGAAGATTGCTAGTTGTTCTATAAACGTCCGTATATTGTGCACGTATATACCTTATATATCTATGGCGATAACAAATCTTATAACATGTTGCTTTTTATGGAAATATTCTTTAAGTATTTCGTAAAAACTAACCAAAAAAATCAAAGATTATTGTTTTTTTAATTAGATAATGAAATAACAGGTTTATCACCAATTTTTTAAACAATCAACAATCGCTATCCAACTCTAACGTTCTTTACTAAGTAACAAAAAGCACCAACATCTCAACACAAACTGAAGACTCGTCTCAGCCATAGCTACTTGATTCCATTCATCTGCCGCTGAATACAGGGCATTATAAACTAGAGTCCTTGAAACTTGGAGTCCGGTCCGATTCAGTTTCTAGAGACGCCAAGGCAAATTTTAAGGGCCGGCCTGGTTGAAACTTTGTAAAGAGTCGCCTTTGAGGATTGTTTATTGGATATTCGAGTTGGGTTGGGGATTCTTATGTGAATTTGTGAGTCCTCGTGTTTGTTAAACCATATGTAGGTTTGTTACTGAAATGATATGAGTATATGCGATCATTGTAGAGGAACTCAAAGGATTGAGTGACTACAACGACTTAACTTCAAAACTCTTTAAAAGCCTTAAAAAGTACGTGATTGGTAGTCAGTCACTAAGCATTCGGAAACGATGACTATTACCTTTATATATACCGTACTCATTTATAAATTAACTTTTTTATATTGGCAGCTTTTTTTCCTTAATTTACATAATTTAAACAAATTATTATGCTGTACTTAAAAATATGTTGATGATATTGTTAAAATAATAAATAACTAAAGACAATTTTAAATCAAGCCCAACATTCCTTCTTAACCTAACAACCATTCTAGTACCTAACCTAACCTACCCCATTAGGATCATAAGCTCGAAATACCCGTCTTATAGAACCGTAGCTCCGCAAACAGGAAAACCCCTTTCGCCTATATTACGAGGGAGGTTTCCATGAATCAGTGCGACAGTCGTTGTGGGCCCCTAAAACAACTATTTCCGACCTAAAATGGCCCTCTCCCCATTGATAGGCTTTTAGCAGTGATCAAGCGACCCGCGACAGCTGTCGTAAAATATCATCGTCACTTGATAATGCCTTGTTGACATTTTTGATTAGGTTGTTTTTGGTACTTGAGTTGGCTTTTGGGTAACATAGAGGGCGGTAGGTAGGTTGGGGTATGTTTAAATAACGAAAGTATTTTTACCAAAATGTCTAATTTGTTCGGTAAGAAATTGGTGTTAGTAAATGGAATATTTAAAAAATATTTTCTTTTATTAAAATTCATTGTTGAGTACTGATATACAACTGTTTACTTCCCTGAATATCGTAAAAGGATTAAATTTTAACCAAAATTTAGAGCCATTGTCCCAAAGAACAAGCTGACTCTAGCTTGTAAAGTACATAATTATAAGTAATACATAATTATAAGTATGCGTATCGTGAACGTCAAATTTAGACTATGGTGTAAGACATTGTTATATTATTCTACTACTATAATTAACTACGTATTTCATAAATATATACAAAATTCCAATGCTACATTGGTACTCCGTTTCACATATGTGTTTGTTACGGAAAATGTTTAATTATATTGGACTAAAGAGAAACTTATAATAGTTAATTACCATGTTATATCACCAATATTTAATTACCACGTATAGTTTGTTATAGCCCTGTAATTAATGGACTATTATTAGGAGATAATTACTAATTATAGTTACTTGTACAATAACAGTATTGTCTAATTTCGTTTCGACTTTTTTAATACGTAATATGAATGAAAAAAAATCTATTTAGGTTTTCTATTTGTTATTGACTACAGTAATCAATGTGCGAACCATTTAGATATTACAAATATTGTTATATTATGCGATACACATTGGCATAAAATATCGTAATAATTCTATATACTCATCTATATATAGGTATTTGACCAAACGCCATAGAGATGGATTTACATCAACAGGTATACATTATTTTCTTAAATATTACATGTGTATAACAAACTGACACTGGATTTTGATGCTAGAATAATCAAGTGCCTAGTCCTTGTATTATGAGATAACTAAAACACAAATGTGTTTTCATATTATAAGCTAGTCAATTTTACGAATGCTCTTAATATAAAATATGGCCCCAAAATCAGTTTTAAGTTGATGATTTAAAATTCAATATCCCTTCGTTTCAAATATTAAGAACAAGTTTAATCCTCTTTTGTACCTAACACCTTAACTCTTCATACTTACATGTCTAAACAACATCTTTTTGGACTACATATATCATACATATGTAGAAATAAGAGTATTTTAGTCTAGATACGTGTATTTTTCCCCAACATTACTCCTTAATGCATCCTGAAGCGAGAAGGAACGCGGGCCCCGTAATGGCTCATTTCAGAGCTAATTTAAATAGCTGGGTGCGAATGCTGAGTAACAAATAGACTCCAGCCTGTTACTGCCGAGACGGATTACTTCATTAGCCACTTCCCTTAGCTACTGTTTTGATAATGAACTGAAGCGGCGGACTGGAAGTAGAAGCGGGTTGGGATTTGGGAATAGTATCTATCTATTTTATTTACTATGAGAGACCGGGTCATATCGTAATAAATTAATAAAGATAGCTGATTACCTTCTATGTATTATTGGTAGCTAACTGGGAGAGGTGTGGATTTTTGGGTGACGATTTTTAGTATTAATTAGGTGGTAGAAGGTGAACCTTGCTATTTTTTTAAAATGTAACTGTATTATTGCTACAAATGACTACAAATTTCTAGAGTTTTGATATTCATGTTATAAACGACCAAGGAGATAATATGCCCTAAGGTTCTGCATGTTCGGAAGGGATTAGTGGTGTTGATATAATTTGCATAGACATGGATGCAGTATGGTAACAAAGTATATGCATGCAAAGCATAATCCCTCTTTTAACATTCCACCTTTTGACATCCACACTTATTCCTCCAAATAACCTATACCTATATTAAATACTTAAAAACTGGAGAAACGTGAGTGAATTTTCTTTACCAACCAGAATTATAGCTTAGTAGCTAGAGCTGTACCAATTGCCTACCCCTTATTTACTTATCCAATGAAAGTCCAAGCAGAGTATAGCTTTCTGGCTGGAGCTGTGCTGCCTACATTTCATCTACTTACGTACTAAAATAATAATCACTAATATTTACCAACTTTTGGCCAAAAACCATACCATAAATATAGACTTACCTACATAAACTACATTTATTCTTTAATTTCCATTCATCCCCCCTTAATCCCTATCGCCAATACTTATCCAAGTAGCTTAAAAACTGGAGAAACGTGAGTAAATTCTCTTTACCAACCAGAGTTATAGCTCTGGCTAGCTCTGTGCCAATTCCTTTGAGTGCACGTGACTTTATTAATAGCTCTTCTAAGACCATGAGCAATGACTTAGCCCTTGTAATATCGAGTAGTTCATAACCATAAATTTAAGGGGATAGTCGCTATAAATCTCCTATTGAGCGTATTAGTATGGCTATCAAGGTTTAATCCTAGTTGAAAGAAGGTTTTAAAGTGTAGTATCTATAACTATAGAGTATCTATGTGAAGGGTGTGTGTGTGAATAAAAGAAAAATGTAAAACACAGTTGTGTCTTTACCACATTTTTTTTTACTTTAACTTAACATAAAAACGAATTATTTCATATAGTTTTAGCTTTACGTTGCTTTTTTATATCCAAGGAAAACAGTTATAGCATTCGGATTCGAGTTACAGAGAGTAAGCCTAACATTCGATGATAGTGATGAATATAAATAGAATATGTCAATTTTTTCACGGTATTTTCCATCGCGGTAGTAATGGATAACACACTACAATATCTATAAATATCTTACTATAATTATAGATCTGATGACTTATGTATTTGTTTTAAACTTATGTTTATTTAAATTTAATTAGGATACGCATAAAAAACTAGAGATAAACTATTCAGCTTCGATTTCTTATAAGTGTATTACACATAGAGACAGGAACTAAATACACACGAATCAATTCCCAGTAAACTACATTTCTAATATCACGTGCTTATACTTGTTTACCGAGTCAATATGGCGAACCTTATCATTTGTTGTTTCCAATACTTTGTCGTAAAAAGCAATATCCGCTTACGGTATTTTCCTTTGAATAATCTGGGATGTTCCCATCAAAGAATGCCTTTGGTACGTTTTTTCAATATTTGATCATATTTCAATCACCGCGCGTATCGATAGCGTTATGTCAAAAGCTTATTGCTAAAATCGCTGAAGCCCTCTCGCGGAGAAAAGTGGAGTTTTTCTGCCTTCAAGGGCCCAATTTATTTGTTTGTGCCACAGACCAATTTGGAAATGAGAAATTAGGAACTTGGATAATTGTTTCACTGATTAAATTATCTTATACTTCTTTACTTTGTTTCTCTTAATTTAGTTTATGATATTTGAGTCGCTAACTGACAAAAACAGGTAATACATAGTTCTTTGTTAATGCTTTGACAAAACCATGAAACTTAAATCGAAATTGGTCTTGTTTTATTATGCTAAATAATGCTGCAAAAATCATTCATCTTTTACACTCTCTTACCCATAAATACCCCTGAAAAAACTCCGTAAAAAACAGTTATAAAAGTTCTAAAACCTTGCTACATCATCATACTATATTCAAAAGCTTAAAAGAGCAGAATAAAAACATAGGCACTCCTCAAAAGATAATCTGCCTCCATCATTTACACTAAAGCGAAGCAATCCTTCCCCGGCAACTACAAAGCAACCCTAATCATTTATGTGCCACTAGCACACTGAAATAAAAGGGTTGGAAATGTACATTTGATAAAAAGATTCTCTGTTTTGTTTAACAGGGCTCTCGGACTATCCGATACAGGGTGCGTGGGTGATATTCGATTTTAGGGTTATCTAAACTGAAATAAGAGAATACGTATATAATAATAATACGTAATCCATACGTAGCCAAACTGAAATGGGATATACAGATAGGTATACGGATACTTTTCAAGGTAATCAGAAGCTTGTGAATTTAAAGATAATCTTTGTCTTAGCAAGAATTCATAGACATGAAAAACTTATAGTTTTTTTTTCGTTACACTCTCAGCAAAGACATTACTATTTTAAGAAGTATCTACGCAAGGGTAAAAAAAAGAATGTTACAATAAGAGCTTATTACGCGACCAAGTTTTACGTATTGCTAAGCACTAAACCATTTACCATTTAATCCATAAGAGCTAACTATAACCATAACCATAAAAAATAATGCGGGGCAGTCAAAGGTTCAGGTGTCCATCTCCGAAATTGCGAGTAATACTATATTACTTAACTATGTTATTAACCATAAGATCCGTTATTTATACTTATTTATCTATATAAAAATTCTCGCCCCATTCAACAAACCAGCACCCTATACATGAGTAGGGAATAAATCGCAGCACTCTTATCGGCTGAGTGAAAGGCCTCGGATTCGATAGCAGCTTCTCCTTAATGTCACTGAATGGCTCTTGTTAGGGGCTTGTGCGTTTTATCTCTTGTTAGTAACATATTGGTGGGGGGCTAATAATGTGTTTTTACGATACGAGGGTAAATATCGATAAGATACGTGTTAGTGTAAGGTAAGTATAAGAATATATGAACGCTAAAGAACTGGGTCCCAAGTCTTATAATAGTTTTAAGCACAATCATAATTTAATTTCACTGCTATTATAATGCGAATAAGGTAAAGGATTAGCAAAATTGTCAAGTTTGACCTTGAATATGGCGAAATTTGTCACCTTTTTTATTTCAACAACAACTACAAACTGTTCCTTAAGTGATACTTGAACTATTATTTTGCTAAAGGTATTAGTAGATTAATTGTCACAGTGAATACTAACTGGTTAAATGTGGGATATGTTACAGGGATGGTTAAAGTATGTGTTAACTCAGGTTTTGTCGAAGATAATTTTCAATTCTGAATAATTCTGACAACCACTGACTAAAGAATTCTAATAACTACAATATCTCTATATCTCAAAACCATTATTTCGATCGAAAATAAATTATAATCCACAATCTTTTCCTGCACCTTAATACGATACCATATTGTGTGATGCATATACGTATATTGTGTCCAACCATTCGTGAAATATTCGTCTCTATGTTTCCGATACAAAGCCGAAACATAAACTCGGGTAACATTGTAAATATATTTCGGGTATCGGTCGCTTTTGAACATTTTTCTCAGACGAGCCCCGGATAATGCGTATTGGGCCGCTGTAATCCACCCAAATCCCAATGGAGGTAATCGTTGAATTATCGTTAAGGTTTCACTCCCAAATATTACTTAGAGGGAACTTTCTAGAAAACAATTACGTTTTAATCAAATTATTTTTGTTTTCGTTCCCGACTGGACGAAGATTTCGAATTGAAATAGAATTTTATGGGATGGTATTCCGGTTGATGTTTTTTAGAGAATCGTAGAGATAAAAGGAATAATATAATTAAAGTATATAAGATAAGATGGACTGATGTATAAACATATCTGATTAATGTTTCTTATAACTTGATTCTCTTTATTGATTGTCAATCTAATATACTTTACTATATCTAATCTACTAATATATTTTAAAAATAAAACATATACTTCCTATCGTTGGTGATCTACCCTTAAAAGTAAACATACATCAACAACACATCTTATTAGGAACGCCAGAATTATATTCGTACTTACAAACCAAAGAGAATTACTCTTGTCGAAAAGCAATAATTGTCAATTCCCTCCCATATCAATCAAAGGGAGAATTCCCGGCCAAAGGGATAGGCCGCTTTATCACGACCACTTGAGCATCCTTATTTGCGTGAACATTTGACGTTTATACTCCAACAAATCAAAGAACATCGGGTGAAGCAGGGCGAACGAAAAACTCTTCAACGTACCCAGAAATCCCTAATTAAGAACGCTAACAACGTTGAAAAACACAGCGTGATTCGCAACAAAGTTAGTGAACAACTCATTTGTTTTTCGTGATGAAGCTCCGACTGGCTGCGATTTTGGTGAAGGCTTTGTTGAAATTTCAATAGGTTGGTTGGTAAGTAGATATAGGACGGATCCCAATTTGCCCATGATAAAAATCATTATTTCTTGTAGCTGGTTTAAACATACACACATCCTAATTGTAGATGTTATTTGACTTGATTCATGCTATAAAGGAAAAGGGACATTATTAATATATTTGAAATTGTTTATTAATTGAGCAAAAGTTTTAAATGCCATAGTTCTTTCAGGTTTGAATATTTAGATTATTACTGACTTAAACAGAATAAAGGATTTTAAAATTTTTGCGGATTTTGATAATGAAAATAATCTGCTATTTTGAAACTAAACTAAAATTTTGAATTTATTACATATATGATTGATTAAATCTGATATCTCACTACGGAATCATATATAAACATGTAACAAACCTTAACCTCATTTCATTTTATAACCTTATTAAAAAGATATCTTATCAAAGGACCAAACAACAAATTATAAAGTTATTTGTATGAACTGAGAGGCTTATAGGACAAAGTAATGAAGTTTGAGTAAATATTTTAAGCTCGTTGTTAAAATATTCAAGGCAGCCTTTCAGCAATATTAAATGACGATGCCTGTAAGCTTTATGTCTATTCTTTAGTACCAAAATGGTGAGTTTACCAAACAAAATAAGCCATAAAGGTGAAAAATAAGTATGATAACTAGTATTTGGCAAAATTGAAAATTGTTTTAATCTTTTTTGAATTAATTAAGATCAAAAAATTTATACATTACTTAATGATACTATTACTCCTTTAAAGTACTACTTCCATACACATCCCGATTAATTCTCAATAGAAGGGCAGGCAAAGATTGTGGACCTGTCCTGATCCTGACAATCCATCGTACACCTCCTCATACATTCTGACAATCCACTTTCGCATCATTTACTCCCAGACACCCTTAGCGTTCATAGGTACAGTCAGCGCTAAAAGTGCAGTCCCAGTAACTTTTTATAATGTTTACGTTTATAAGAACAAAAGACAATATTTGACTTTTCGAAGCGCACGAACGTACAGTGGCCATGACAATGCATAGTGACGCCAGTTTTAAAATGTAAAATATTGTATTTTGTTCTTATAAACTTAAACCTTATAAAGTGTTACGTGGCCTGTACTTTTAGCGCTGACTGTATATGTAACATCACTCTCTTTCATAATGTCGCTATCTCAAGTATTTTATTTATAATGTCAAGTTATATTAGTATACAAGTAATATACATTTTATACGAAACTATTTACTATATAACAGTAGACAATTACAAATTACAGCACCCTCAACGAAATATCCTAATAAAAATAGCTACATCATAAGTTACCTATTAATAATATACATTTTATATCAAACTATTTACTATATTATATAATATACTTTTTATAACAGAAGACATATCATAAATCGTGACACCAACAAACTAATACCCTTATAAAAATACCTTCATGCAGTCAACAAAAAGGACAGTGTAGGTAGCTGCATAAATAAATCAGTGCGAGTGGCAATACTACGCATCCCTTGGAGTTCACGGCTCATTTGTTAGGGAACCAATGGGGAGAACAAGTACCTTTTATCAATGCTAAGCTATTTCGTAGCGACTTCGTAGTTAGTATTGTTCGTAGTACGTATGTATGGCTTATTTTGTGATGTGGTCTCTAGATGGTGACATGGCACATTATTTGCTTACAAATTGTCATCTTAGTATTAAGACCTGATGTTAAGTATAAGAGTATAAGGTTATGATAAGTTTATAACCAAATAAAGATATAATTATAATTATTTTATAGGGTATGCAGATCCCTCGATCATTATAGTTAGCTATGACATAATTATAATGCTAAAGGCATCTTAAGGACTAGAGGTCAATAAGACATATGAAACAATGGGTAAGCAACAGTTTTTAACTCAATGGTTTTGTTGAACATGACAATACGTGACGGATTGTATTATTACAAATCTGAAACTTCGAATGTTTTTAGTATTGTTTGAACTGAATATGTTATATATAAAACAATTTATAGGGCTAAACATTATTATATAAGTTTTAGTTGCAAGGTCTTATTATATACTTTGTAACTAAAGATACATATTGCATCACCCATATACATATACAATATATTACAATTACAAGATTGTTAAGCAATTTAGAGCTTATACTTAACTAACCTTTATTGTAACTTCTTCTTTAAATTACCTTTTTTTTACCGCAAGAACCCAACATGACAGGTAATCAGTACATCGCCCCTCCCAGATAAGATTCAGGCCATCACCTATGTAGAGAGGGATAGATAAATGGTCTCAAGATTTTTCTCACTTCACCACGACAAATATCTTGTTAGTGATAGTAATATATTGAAAGACCTGTTAAATCCGAATTTTCTACTTATTACATATAGTTTGCATATACTTATATATATATTCAAGTTGTTAACCCTTTATAGTGTGAAAAGAACCTTGGAGACATGTTAATATCACCTAAATAACTTTGTAGCATGAATAATGTGGTCGTGATTTCATATAGAACATTAATGACAGGTGTCTAGTCTATCGCCTAATATAATTACCCTTTGACCCCAAAAGAACTCAATTATTACCTATCAATAACTGTTTCTTGTAAAATAATCCATTTTAAAAAATGAAGCAATTTAAATCTCCATGCGAGAGCGCGTAATATTATTTCGATGCCACACAAGCGCCGTCCCAAATAGGTAACAGGCTGAACGTTTAATTTCCAGCGATGTAAGTAAATACGGTCCCCGAAATTGGTTTTTAATTACACGTGCCTCTCCTTTGATGTACAGGCAATTAAAACGAACGTATTTAGAACATATTTTGTCGAGAATATTTCACTAAGAATATGTTCCCACGTGTTTTCGCCTAATTGTATGGAATTTACCAATTTAGGTACGTGCTGGTAACTTATTTGGTGTTTGTTGTTAAGAGTTTGATAAAAATAGTGTCTTACGAATACATAATTATATATTTAGACTGACTGACTGACTATTCACGGATCCCCTATTAGTCCCGATCCTGACAGACCTCTTTCGGTTCATAGACACTGATACATCTTCTGATACACACTCTTTTTCAATATAGCGTCTATCTGACTGTCATATGTCTTATTGGGCCGGCCCCTACGTAATTGCCCTTCCACTTTACTCACATATATTCCTTTTGTCTGCTATCATTCATCCGCATAGCATGTTCTAAAAATTAGAATGAGCATATTTTGGTTAACCCAAAAGAAGTTTTACTATCATATTTCTCTACCAAATAGATAAACAGCTTTTTTCAGTTGTTTACATCATAGATACTTCTATGTGCAATCTTCTCTTGTATATTACTACATGTACGATCATTCATTTGTATGAACACCTTCTACGCATTACTACTACCTTCGCAATTGTGAAGATGAATGGACACCTGAACCTCTGACTTGTGAACGCGTTTCTTTTTTGACATTTGTATAGTGAGTAGATTAAAATATATGTTAGTGGCTATGAATGAAGCAAGAGAGATTTGTCAGGATCGTTCCAGGTGGCGTTTGCAAGTATCTGCCTATATGTATTTGACTTTATATTGAATATATGTATGTATGTGAAATACATATATTACACATACATCACCTTGCCAATTAAGATATACTTAGCCGAAAGTCAGATAGTAACATTAATTCGGCCGGCTCAATAAGACATATAACAGTCAGATAGACGCTATATTCAAAAAGGGTGACGTTAGAAGAACCTATAACCGCTGAGTGTGTATAATAAGATGTATGAGTGTCCATGAAGCGAAAGTGGCCTGTCAGGATCGGGACAAATGGGGATCCGTGATCTCTGCCTACCCCTCTATCGGGAATCAGCTGTGATGTGTATCTATGTATTTCGGATTCCAAACAGCCCGGAAGTTTCCAAACTAATTCATGATATAATGTTAGCCTCGGGGTATGTCTGTGCAAAGTTAATCCATATTTCGCTATACAAGACGGCAGATAGGTACAATTTATGATTCATTTTATTCTTTATTCAAACTTCGAATTCCATGGATTTGTTAGGATTTGCAACCAGTTATATTTTCGAAGTATTATTTGTTTTTTTCCTGGTTAAGGATTTCAACAGATTGCTAAGAGATTTCTATTACATTTGTAACTTTAATTAATGTTTACAGATATATGATTATATACTTATTTTCGCGCTTTCTCAAACCATTTAAATCAGTTTTTTAATATCCAAATTGACAGCACCTAAATTGACTTCTATAATTTTTCATATCACAAGCACAAGTTTTATTTTATTCCTATTTCGAGGTTTATGTTGACTATTTGCAGAATTATTTTTATGTATTTTTCACATAACATAAAGTACGAGCAGAATATGCTGACAGATACACAAATACTATAAGCTGAATGTTTCTAAGAGTTACTATTCACATACAATACTTCAAAAAAGTCTCATCACATATGCAACCTTTTAGAGCACACGACATTATAATTAAAATAAAAAATCCACCTCACATTTCTCCGAGCGTTCTTCATCACATCAACCAACTTTAGTCATTAATCGAAAAACATTCCGCTAGATTCGTCTCAACAATGTGAATGGATTCCTCATATTGTAGTAACCACGCTGCAGCGAGTTATTACTTAACGTGATTAAATTCTCCGCATACACACTCTTGGTCGCCACCTTTATAAACTTTCGTGTTCAGCGGAATTCAAAAGATTTCCCCGAATAGCTACTCGCTAATATATTGACATTGTTTCCGACATAAGGGTATGTTACGTATTATGATTTCCAGGTTTTCATGGAATTGTGACCGTAGCATATTAGTTGAGAACAATTTTGGTCAAGCTATGTTTAGAGAAATTCCAAAACATCTACAAGGGTTGGATGGTGAGATTGAAGACAGATAATGTACAATATATATATTAAACTTATATATTACATGTAATATATAAGTTTAATATATGTAATGTACATTATTGCGCAAGACATCATGATGAAACCGATCTATAAATTTAATTAGATAATGTTCATTACTTTGATTTGGATTTGAATCTAAAACCACAAAATTAAATACAATCGGAAAACAACAAGATCAAATTAGAAAAACTAAGATCCAAAAAAGATGTTTTAGAAAAAGGAAACTCGAAATCCTATTACGTCTGATGAGACTCTTTGCCTCGCCTTGGCCCATCATTTTGATTTTAAGATCTCCCTAATTGAGTAAAAAAGCATTATGACTCTATTTTTCCATCGTTATTACACACATAAATCAAATTTTCCTTTCTTATTTGGTTTGCGTGTATAATATTTTAAGACTTTATTTTGTTACTTGTATTTAGCTCATCTCTTAGGTAAGAGATAATGAAGGGACTGGTATTTTCCTTACTTATGTTATTATGTTAGTCTAACCTTCATTAACAATATAATCAAGTTGCTTACATTTTTATCCCCTTTTATAGTCGCGTAAAAAACCTTCTTTTTATACATGTATAATAATAGTTATATGCACTAATCTATTTCGACTAGCCGAATACTATTTATTTCATCTTTGAGATTGTCACCTAAGCTCTTTCCTACTTTGAAAGATCGAAATACATCCGTGAACCTTCTTATACTATAAGATATACCTCATCGCGTTAAGGTAGTTCTATTTGTACCGTAAATTCACACTAGTGCAAGGTAAAATGCATTTTAGCATAAACCTTAATTCCGTACTAAGCAAGAGGCAAAATTTGGTCTATGCTCAGGTGAAATTAAATGCCTCGAGCACCTCTTTGTACGCGTATTAACTCCGTAATGAGACTGGTAACAAGGGAGGGTAACGAAAACATTACACGTTACACCGATGACTAATTAGAAGGAGTATGGGAAGAAAAAGTAGAGTATTTTGTATAAGGAAGAGTATTTTTGGAATGAAAATGCGATAAGAGTATACGAATGATGTTCATGTTAAGTCGCATAGCAAAAAGTAAAGACTCATGTAGATTTAATTAACGTTTAATAAGAACGGTTGTGGTCTTGATCCCGGAAACAGAAGATTCTTGGTTTTAAATACAATACAATCAAATACAAACATAGATATCTACATATATTTGCTAAGCTCATACATACCCTACTTTTTTATAGGAATAAAACTTTTTTAAATAATAAATAGAGTTACTTATTTTGTTTACATTTCCGACTAATTATTAATAAAATCACTTTCAAAATTAAGATACAAAACGTAACCCTCCAAAATTTTTATTGAAATTTATATTCATTATAGAAAGAAACAATAGCAACGTAAGCTTCTTAGAGACAAAAAGCAAACGAACTTAGTTCTGTAGTACTTTAGAACTGAATATTAATACTATTGTTTGGGCCAAAGTTTTATAAACATTAAAGTAAGATTTTAATTGGTGCTCAGCAAATAACGTTCCTTTGTTCAAAAGTCAAACAATACCGTTCTGAATTCAAGTAAAGTTTATGATCCAATCAGTTCTGGGAGTTCAATATATTTTGATTAACCACCTTTCTTATCAATGTTGTATCCACCAAAGGCTTTCGAAGTAGTTAATAGGTAGATAAATTCGACGTAGCTTAGTTTTTGGGACTTCACTCTGTATCAGTGGGTACAGGGTTTAAGTCCCGATTGAGCATGCACCAATGGAAATGGAGTTTATGAATATTTATGTTTGTTTTCGTAATACATCTGTAAATACATTGATGAAATGCGTCGAATACTACGGTGAGAGAAAAAATCGCGGGATTTGTGCTTGTAAATATCGACATGGCTAACTACCTGTCACATTGAGTACTAACTATCTGGTCAACACGTTGTTTCGAGGTGGCCATAGAATTACTACCTTTGCAATTGCAGAGATAGACACTCAAACCACTGACTACTCCGCAAGGGTAAATGGTCGTGAACGCGTTTTTTGTTTTTGTTTTGATAGCATAGAGAAAAACACTGCGATCCAAAAATACCAAAAAAGGATGGCAGTCGAAGTACCAAGCATCTTACAATTAGTACATGTATTCGTGAAGTTTATTGAAAAACTATGTGATATCCACCTATCAAAACAGGCTAGCTACCTGGTGTTAAGTGACATAAACCATTCTCGATTGTGGTGGTCACTCAAACCTCTAACTCTCGAAAGGCTTAACAATCGAGACGCGGATGTATAAGTAATAAGATTAGGGCGCAGCTTATAAATCAGGACACGTTTTGCGGTTGAAATTAGTTGGCGAACATTCATTGGGAAGGTGCTGCCAACTTTGCGCCTCCACCAAAAATCCCTTGAAGGAAAAAGGGTTACCTATTGACTGCGAACGAAACAAGAAACTGGATTAATTTGAAACTTTTCTAATTAGAAACAGGGAATCCCGCAGTTTCGGAGGCGACAACGGGCTAACTTGCTCATGGATTTTTTCAATAGCCACTGTTTGGTTGGCGTATGTTTATAGGTAAAATAGTTTCAAGTTACTAATGAGTCTTTATTTAAGAGGATGATGAGTTTATAGTTACTATATTAGTAAGTACATAGTTTGAAGAACTATCATGGTCAAAGTTATACTTGTTCATTTCTGATATTGTACTATTATAGCATAGTAATAGCGAATCTATTCGTCCGTACATCATAAATTACAAAAAAATTCAGTTTTTACAAACGAAAATATTGATATCATTCGTATGCGCGACTACTGAAATAAGTATTTGAATAATTACCTAATTTTCAATGAAAATCATTTATTCCATAATAAAATCTTCACTTTAAATGCACCATAAACAATTACCCACAATCGTAAGGCCTGTGACAGTATCCTGAACTCCGCGATAACTACTCCGCGCCGCCCCTGGGAAATCAAGAATTAATTTATACAATAACCGGCCTCTTCTAACCGGACACGTAATCTGGGTATTAGAGTGAAACAATCACAGAACGTCCCCCAAGAGCCTCAGTAATAGGGTTCGGGAAAGCCTTAATTCATTCGGAGATTAGGCGGTGTAGTTCAAAAGTCTTGCTACGGTTCACTGCGAGATTCAATTTGACAGCCAGGACACTGTCACAGGTACTTATTCCTGTTTTTGCTATATTTGTTTTAATTCCTACTTATACTATTATCTGATGACGTCTGTGGCGCGATTTGTTAACCATCTGAACGCTAATCGTGAGGTTCCGGGTTCGATTGAGGTAGAGTTAAGAACTACGCTTTCGTCTGCTTTCCAGTCTGATTGTTGATTGTATATATTATATTTGAATTTATCTATATATATAATAAGTATATGTTTCTTAAATGTACGTTGATTAGTGCCCTTAACACAAGTTTCAATGAACTTACCAAGGGGTTAGTTAAATTGGTATAATCGTGTCCTAAATATTATATTTATTATTATTTATATTGTCTTTTTTACAGGTTTCACGTAGCATGTTCATAATAATATCTTTTGTTATTATAATATTTAATAAGTATTTTCACAATATACATACATATGTATTTAAAGCCATAGTAATGTGAACTATAAATTTAGATAGAATAAGGTATCTTAAAAAATATTTAAACGCAAACTTAAAAATAAATAGTATAGGCAATAACTCCTGAAAAGGCAATAAAACATGACCTTACCAAGCACACCCTATCTAGCCCAGTGTTGTTCTATCGCAGAACGGCCGTAAATATCGTTATTGAAATCGATTTACGATCCTATCCGAATCCAATCTGTCTGGGACAGCCTTAACACCTCTGTTGTAATAACACTGAGCGAGATATCGGATGAATTCTCTTTAGATCCCACGGTCGTTTGGCAATAAATCACCCAACTCGATACCTCTTCAACGACAATATTTTAGTATCGACGATATTATTCACTGGGATGAAACAAAGATGGCGTTAGGAGTATCTTTAACGACTTAATTTGAATAATCTTATGGCCTGTTGGTATCAACTTAATAATGTTTTTATCGTTACACTTCGAAGTAACAATAGATGCACAAATAAATAGGAATCGCATTTTAAGACCTACGATACAAAAGCCACGTACAAATAAATACATAATGTGAGATTAGCTAAGTATATCACATTACATATCATATAAACATACATATATTCACGCCTCTAAGTCCCCATCGGGGTAGGCAAAGACTACCAATCACCACCTGGAACGATCCCAACAAATCATTCTTGCTTCACTCACTCCTCTTAACTTTCCATACATGCTCTTTTGTTCTTCACACTACGTACACCCGAACTTAATTTACAACGAACTTTAATCAACAAATGCTGTTCTGTTCCAAATAAATCTCAATACCCAATACCTCTTCAAAGCGCAATAATTCCAACCAACGACATCGTTCAGTACATCGTCCTCCTAAATCTGAGCCGGCCCTCTAAAGTTTAACTAAGACAATAAACAAACTGTCCGAAGTTCCCTCGCAAACATTCTTGCTTCCCGTAATAGGATTATCACGCACCATTCCTGTTGTGTACACAGTTTGTACTAAACCAGCCCGAAAATTAACCTGTGGTATTACGAGCTTGAAAAGGTCGACTCAATAACTTTACCAGCTGGTTGGTTGACTTTCGGAATTAAGCCGCTGTGAGGTATAATAATCCCTACAAGCTAATTATTTTGCTGATAATAAAGTTTAGTTTTGCGGGTTGTGTAGTTTGGGGTTGGGAATCATATTTCAGTTACTGGAATAAACTGTAACATAACATAGTTTATGAAATAGAATAAAAATAATTAAGACAATTTTATTGAAATAAAATATCTTTGATTATATGTATGAAATGTTATTAAATGTTATTTATTTCAACTCGTATATAGCAAATGATTATCTAAACTACGAATTTAATCAAAATTAAATACTCTACTTGTCACAAAAATCTATTATCATCAACATTATTCATTATTTTCTGTAAATTCAACCTGACTTATCTCCTAACAAACCAACAAACGTCCGTTGAGACTATTTAAAATTCACATATACCCAAGCAGCACACAAGCTTACTCAAAGCGTCCAAGTACTTAAGCCTAAAAAAGGCTCCATATTTGTTCCGCTTCCGAGGCGCTTGCCCTAAGTGTCACGTCTCTGTCATTGTTCAAAAATATTACGGGATAGCAGCATTAGAGTTTAAGCCCGTATTATTTACCGATCCAAGCGAAAGGTAGGATAAAAACCCCCTGGACATTTTCAGCTCAGAGATTTAAGGGAAAGCGTGCAAAGTTTAGAAGAATTTATGTCAAGGTATTTAAAAAGGAGTCTTATATGGTGATATGCACTTGAAGCATACATTTAAAGTTGAACGTCAAGATTCTTTTGAAATCAACAAAATAAAATTAACGATGTATGGTAACACAAGACTAGATGGTCATAATAATATCCTCTTGGGTAACCGCAAGACAGTTTCGTAGCAGAAAGATTTAACAAATATATGTATAATCAATGGTGGTATATCCATTGATGCAATCATTGAATCAGTAAATTGAGAATTGAAAATTAAGCGTAAGCAGTGCCTGAATGAATACTGTTGAGAAATTAATAAATATTACTTGAAATTAAAATATGTATATTTTTAATATATCTCGATACATAATATCAACCTACAGCACTTATATCCAAATTAAGTCCAACCAACACAAAATAAAAATAAAATTGAAGAGTGGCCTTAAGCGAAAGGCACGCTCAAACGAAATTCAGTCGCGAATTAAAACAAAAATTTCGTGATCCTCTTTTTACGGCCATGACGAAGGCTCGGACGGGGTTAGGCTGTCTTTGTGACGGGAACGCCTCACTATTCGAGGCTTTGAATGGCAACTCGTTTTCTGTTTCAGATAAATTGGTTCGCAATTAGCGACCTTTTTCGTTTTGTTTGTTCGGCTCATGACTCAAGTTCCTTGGGTTAATTGAATTTGGTATTAAACTCTGTATTGATATTTAGTAAGTGTATAATTCTTTTATAATAATATTGTTCAATATCTTTGTATGTTGTAAATCATTCTAATATAACTTGTAACGAATGAAGTGATGAAGATGATTTTACGTTTACTATATATTTAAGTTAGTTTTCATTCATACATAAGTAAATACTTATAACTTAATATTGAGCAACAAATGTAAGTTGAAATTTACAAAGCCGTTCTTGCACCGCAGTAGTGTATCAATTGGAAGTTATTTTTACGCGATGTGAACCATTAACAACCTGGTATGCTGTAAGTATAATATCAATGGAACAAAAAGGGTTCAAAAGTAAATAATAATCTGCTGTTGTGTGTGTGTGTGTGCGTGTGTATCTGTCTTTAATTTAATGTACCTATTTAATGAAAAAAGAACAATTAGTTGTAACTTGTACATAAATTCATATTACGACAGTAGATTAACAAACAACCTACATATACCAAACAGTAATAATTTTCCATTAACCCTTACCAGTAAAAACAATGTAATTACCCACTCAATCGAATTAACAAAGCATTAGAAGCATGACTATGACGAATTCGCCAACGAAATTATCAACAGCGAAAAAAGGGAAATAGGCTCGGTAATTCCGAATTGTAATAGGGAATCCCGAGAGAGATCCGCGTGTTCTAGATCGACTTAGATTAATGAAGGTACTGGCACAGCTATCGCTCTTGACGAGGATTCGCTTATTGTGGCCGTTGCTAAATTGAAGTTATTTAGTTCTATGATTGTTACAATATGTGTTTCGGGGCTGATTCGTCGCGGAGTCTATTTGTCGTTTAATGTGGCAAATGAATGAGGGTAAAGGGTTAACTTTAAAGTACTTGAGTGATTATAATTTAAAGTTTTGTCCTGGGAATGGGTGATTTGTTTGTAATGTTTCCTTTTTTCTATTTATTTTAGGGGTTTGTAGGTCATTCGCAAATATGTAATGATAATCTGTATACCATAACAAAAATACACATATACACGCATATACGTCTCCAATGGGATAGGAAAGATCCTGAATACCATAATCTCATTACAAATATTTTCAAATATATTTCTACTTACAAAATCAGGCTAAGCGAATTGAAGTATATGAAAATTCTTGAAAACAACATTTACAGGGTCACGACACATGGATTCAGGAATAAAATATTTCAAAACACACTCATAGCATAGTTTTACATACACAATTTAAGCTCTCTCAGTTTTAACCCCTTATCAATAATATTTTGTTAGCACTTGTTGAAAATTTATGAACTTGTGGAAACTATATACGAGAATGTGTACAAAGTAAATGTAGTAGGAATTAAATCAGGTTCAGGAAACAGGGAGTAAGTCTAACGACGCTGATTGATACTATTACCTACGTAAGAGGATTGAGATTCGTCACAGCGTATTGGATCATTGGAACGCCTATCATTTCCTGAAATATTCCTAACATGGACATTTTTATGTCAAATCAGATGTTTGAAAGGGGAATATGCACAATGATAAGCTTAGTTATCCAAGTGTTTAAAGATATGAAAAGAATAATAAGATAATGATACGGGTACTCTTCCGAACCCAAATACTTAACTATCCTACACTTAGTTAAATTTGAAAAAAAGTTATGTATGTCAAACAAGTTTACAACTCTTAGCTCTTGAAGTGAATTCAGTTATAAAAATTGTAAAGACGGTTTGACTACTGAAAGTTATACATAAAATAGCCAGCCAAAATGTGTGAATTTATGCTCATAGATGTTAAATATACCCATCTTGAAAATCTTACTAGCGATACCAACATATAAGTAAGCAAAGATCACGGATCTCCATTGCTTCCGATCCTGGCAAACTACATTCTTTTCTTAGTCATTCTCATGCACACTAGGTGGTATTATATATTTCTTTTATATGTATTACTAATGACTGAGTGTGAGGAAGTGTATGAGTGTCAATGAAGCGAAAGTGGTTTGTCAGGATCGTGACAGAATCCTTGATCTACAGAGAATGTAATCTGAGAGAACCTCTGAGAATGAATAAAATCTATAAATAACCTCAGGCGTGAGAATCAGGCGTGATGTGTATGTATGCATTACTAACTTGCTTCTTCAGTATCTCAGCTATTTAATCTTCCGCACAGAAGATCTTCATACAATGTGCTTATCTTCAGAACCAACGCAAAAGACTTCATTAGTAATAATGATTTCCCTCATTACTATTTCAAAACAAATGGCTGTACCGACGCCAAGATAAGCATCTAGAGCCATAACAATTATGCAAATATAGTCTTATTACCTAGATAATTTTATTGTAATGAATTCATTCGGTGAAGGAAAACATCGTAAGAAAACATACGTATCGAATAAATATTAATAAGTAGATCTGAAATGCGACAAAATCACTTCCTGTCACGTTGGGTACTACCTATCTGGATCAACGTGAACTTTGACTGACATAGATTGACTAGGATATTAAACATATAGATAACCTCAAAGGGTAAAATGTTAAGTAGTATATGTTTGTGTATCAGTCATAAAAACATTAAAAATCTACAAAAATATTACAATAACACGCTTACCTATTTACTACTAAACTTGACTGAAAAACACTTTACTCTTAAACCTAATCTTACTCCAAAACAACTTAATTACTTATAAAAAAAATTATTAATATTACTTTTGTCTATTAATTACGATATCAAGTTTCGCCGCGTTTTCACTAGATGGCGGTAAAAGTAAGCGTGCGAATCGCCCTGTTATTCCCGACATACTGCAGGATTGTTAAGCCCGAAGCATCAAGTAATGGTTCACGCACGCGCGAACTCAATCGAGATGTAGTCAGCTGACTAGTATGGTTACTTAAGGTCACTGTGTCACCGTTCAAAGTTTAAATCTTGAGGTGTGCTGTGCTACGGATTTCCGTAGTATGTGTTTAGTTTCATTTCATGCTATGTTAAATATCTTTCGGTTTACGGGTGTCATATGTTTGCTACAATAATCCGTAGCATGTCTTAATAATAGACAAAAACAAAAACTTTAAAGTAGTTGTAAGAGTTATCTGAGTTCTTATAAAGATATTGTCCACAATTAAAGAGATGTATAATACTGTTCTTGTATCATATTTAAATATATTATCTCCGCCGTCATTTTTACTTTAACTATGTAAGTTAGACTTTAAACTCGTAAATTTCATTCAATTGACTCTTACAAAATTTTGGTAAAAAAAGTTATCTATTTGAACTGTATCCACTGGTGCATTGCTCAATCATCCCACGGAGCATGAAATTCCTTAGATAAATTATTCAATGATAATGCGTGGAAAACAATTCTAAACATTCGATGTTATTATTAAATTTATCTATTTCAAACAAGTGAATAACGTTGCTATTGTTTTTATCAAAAAATATAACAAATGTTTTAATTGTAATACAAATCACCTTACTTACATTTATGTATTTATTTACCTATACATTTTGGTGTGGACAGAACCACTGAGTTACGATTTTATCTCTTTCATCTCACTTTTTACTATAAATATCCCTTATATTTAAGAAGTGATGTCATATGGATCATAGGTGAAAGCGCGCTAGCTCTTCACCCAATAAATCCCATTTACCCTAGCCCTACAACAAAGCTGCATTAATTTAGTACTTAAATATAATTAGTACTTAAGTTCTCGAGTTTTTGTGTTTATAAGTGAAAATAGATATTATATTATCTTGTTTATATAGTCTCCTGTTTTTTCCAATCCTGACAATGTGTTCATATCCATGTCCTTTTGAAAATTACTACTTAAAACATTAAAATTAAAATATTATTTTCGGGTATAAGTAATTCTTATAATATCTTTTCGTAGGGTATAACTTATCTCTCTATTCAACAGAATTCCTTAATGCCTTTACATCTCTCTCTCCCAAAAATGAACAGAGTCGCAACGTGTCCTATGTTAATTAGGAAAGCAACTTACTTATTTTTCTCCATAACGTCGCATAAATTATTCAATCAGAGTAGCAATACCCATGAATTATGCATGTCTTTACAAAATATTATTTTCATTTTTCATCCCAACTTGATTTGTATAATTTAGCACCTTCCAGCGAATTGTTAATTCCCTACCCTAATTTGCTACGCGACTGATTAATTTATGTTCTTTATGAGAGTAGCCTGAATTTATTTTCGATGAGCTCGCCCCAATTATTGCTCCGAGCGCTTTGTATGGACCCGGGATTGGGTTTTATGTATATACATGAATGAAGTACATTTCATTATGTACACAATATACCTACGTTTTTAAGTAGACGAAGTCATAATACTTTAAAAGTCAAAGTTTAATATCTCCTTGATTAAGTATCATTACTGTTGGAGTTGTAACAATAATGATAAATGAATTAAAACAACCCAAGTCTCTTTTTTAGGGAAGATCTTTTTCAACCCAGAATTTCGATTATGGGACTTAATAATGTATTCAATGCAAATTGTATAATTTTATATACTCTTTCACGCCACACCAATAAAAGTGCAACTACAATCAATATTCATTTTAATTACGTCTACCCAGAACCTATAGCCCCACAAACCACCACAATGTAGGTTAGTGTAACTCCAAATCACTGTTTTCTATCGAACTTTCTGGATCCAATCTCCTTCGAGAGCCTCCCTATTATAATGGCCTGCGTTTTATTACCGCGGCTCGAGATGCGAGCTAGAGTACCCGCCACATAAGGTGGCAGTTGGGGGCGTCGCCACAGTCGCGTAATTCAGTGTTACCAGTAAACACGCCAAAACTAGCACTCACTGTGCCATACGGCTCGATACATTATAGGTTTCATTTGTAACAGTCTAAAATTATTTTGACTTTTGACTTTGATATATTAATTTGTTTTATTTGAGTTTATAGCTCTGCAACCAAAGACCGTTACAATGAAACCTATAATGTATCGAGCCGTATGGCACAGTGATTGCTAGTTTTGGCGTGTTTACTGGCAACAGTGAATTATGCAACTGCGGCGACGCCTCCATCTGCCATAATATATTCAAAATTATAAATATCACAAGCTCTCTTTGAAAGTTATCTTATGATCTAAGTATAAATTAAAAAAACTATTTCAAACATGGCACTGAGCATTGTCTTCACATATTTTTTACCGAGGTTAGATCAGCGGAGACCCTAGCTTGGAGAAGAACTAACAAGAAACTCCGGAAATCAATTTATTATAATCACCCTTAACAAACATAAAAATTACAAAGAGTGGGCAAAAAACACAACGCTGGTAATACTAAATTTACCTTTCATACAAAATAACACGCAATTGCGGAAACGTCAAATTTAGTTCCAAGTTTGGCTACTGCCAGCTTATGTGGCGGGATCTCTATTCTTCCAATTGAAAAGCGTCTCTGTTTGAAACGGCTAATAGAAATGGCAGCTCAGTGTTGGCGCTGTTTCTAGCGTAATTAGCGCTGATATTGCCCCTCGGATTTTGCTTTGAGTATTTAGTATGATGTATATTAAAATAAGTAAATGCATAAGAAATCTATTAGAATGAAATGAAAGCAATAGTTAGGTCTGGATTGGGATGTTATTATTTTAGTTTACAATACAGTGTTAATATAATTACGGTTATTAATTGGGACTTTTATAAACTATTCCATTAGAAGTGATACAAAATCGCAATATAAATATGTCATTGTCAGTCAGTATATATGAATGGGTATAGAGTAACCAGCTCTCGTTGTCACTATCTATTGAAAAGTGTATTCAATGAGGCCACAAATCTCCGTCTGACTATCAAGCAAATATTAGAAATTTCCGGAAAACGAAGATATTAATATTTAATACAGAACAACTTTATTCATCAGCATCTTAGTAATGAACTACAAATCTCCCGTGCTAGTCTGCGCTGTAGTAAGAAAGCTAGCTGCCGTTCTTCCCGGCATGTCGTAAGAGGCGACTAAGTGACTAGGGGTATATTGAATCTATTGGAAATAGGCTAGCAACCTGTCACCAATATTGCATATGATATCAAAGCTCGAAATACATGCTACTAAGTGACCAAGAAGATTTTTTTATGACTTCAAGGTTCTCTCCACCCCAAAAAGTTTTAAGGGACGTGAATTTATATGTATATAATAGTTCACTAGTATATTTAATAACGAATTTTCACTATGCCTGAGCAACCATCAACTATTTACCAACCAATAAACAAACGGACACTACAAACAAATTAAAACAATAAAAACAAATTATCACACGGAAAATAAACTTGATTAATTCGTTATTCGGCGAACGGGCTGACTCCATACCAAACCGCAAACACAGCCACAGCCATGGAAATGAGTTGTTTTGCATACACAATATACATACTATGTGGTCTCATACATATGTGTATGCTCGGTGCTGGATTGGGACTACCATAATGTGATTAGCTGCCTTCATCAAATGTTGTAGGAAATGTTTCTTAAACATTTTGTCGTGGGTTTCTTACCTTAACTATATATACATATTCACGTCTCTACGTCTATAACAGGACAGTCAGAGTCTGTCAACCGCCACCTGAAGGATTCTGACAAATCTTTCTTGCTTTACTTACACTCATTAACCTTATACGTTCTTCTGTTCTTCACACTACGTAAACTCGGCTTGAGAAGAATGTCCCCAATTTGATCTGAATAATTTTTACGCAGCCTACCCCATTACCAATTCCTCAATCTGTAACATGGCTGGACTCAACAAGGTTTTTTTATTTCTTTATTGAGCCATTCACCACTAAGGTTATGTCGGCTGAAGTACAAACACTGATGCCATGGCGTTTGCACTTCTTGTTATTCAGTCGCCATGGTAACACCAACGCCGCTACAACCGAAGAAAAACGAAGTCGAAGCTGCAATTTTTCTCGTGATTGTTCTTCAGTTCGTTCCAGTTGAGAATCCAAATCTTATCCCAAAGCGAACATATTTAGCCAGTTTGGCATCACAATTGACTAAATATTCAGCTGAAAATAATTATTTGTATTTGCAACTTTCACTGAGCTGCTGACTTTGTTGACGAACCATAGACGACTGTTAACAAGGTTGAATAAATCAAAGAGATCCTCCTAAATCTTTAATTACATATACTAAACTTTTATTTTGGAAATATTAAAGTAAATCAACCAATTAAAA
>JAMBLF010001615.1:0-55574 GCA_030578115.1 Leucoptera coffeella
TTTCCTTCACGGGCGCCTTTTTTACTAAAATATTACAATGATATGTTATTTCAATATTAGATTTGAATGCATAAAAGACTGAAAGTCTGAATTGGTTCATAGCATACACGGAATTATAATTAAAGTAAAAAGTTAAGTAAATAATGATTGTAAATGCTGACACACATTGAATACTGACCATCTGGTCAACACGTAAGTTCGTGGTGACCATATAATTACTACCTTTAAAATTGCGTGACAAATGCAGCTCTGAATACCCCGCAAAGGTGTCATGAAACTGTACATCTAAATCTTTAGAAAGAAAAACGTCAGTGACCAAAGTGTCTCAATAACAAATTGTGAGAGCTTGTATGTATGGGTACATATCACTACATAGTATTAAACAAAGTCGCTTTCTTTGTCCCTATGTCCCTTTGTATGCTTAAATCTTTGAAACTACGCAACGGATTTTGATGCGGTTTTTTTTAATAGATAGAGTGATTCAAGAGGAAGGTTTATATGTATAATAACATCCATTAAATAGTGGAGTAGGCTAATATTTTATAACCGTGCGAAACCGGAGCGGGTCACTAGTGTCTTATATATTACCGAGTGGCGCATCCGGCGGGTGATCTTCAGGGCGCCAGGCACGTACGCAGTGGTCCACGGCGCCACCGCAGAGCGCCACGGAGGCGAGTGCCGGATGCTGCATCCACGCCACGCACAGCACGGCCGCCGTGTAGTGCGCCTGGTACACGGACAGACAGGCGCCTGACCACGCGTCCCACACGCGACACGTCGAATCCTGACACGTACACGAAAAACTATTAATTGTACATATAACATATAAGTAAAGTATAGTATGTACTACATATAAGGATTCAAATCCCGCTTGAGCATGTACCGATGGAAATGACACTTAATGTATTTCTATGGTCATTTTCGTATTAAAAATACATTTACGCAATGTGTCGAATATTACGGTTGGGGAAAACATCGTGAGGAAACCTACCAGTTCGCCGAACGCAGTATACACCATGGAGTAATTAATAAGAGGAGTGGGCCTTACGCAATATTTGTATGAAAACTAGCGTGGCATTACGCGGGGTGAAACGAGGTATGGAGAGGAGATATTACAACCAATCAAAACACGGCATCGGCCAATCAAACCAGGTATCTTCTTTCTACTACACATTTTTAGACTCCGCACCAATTAAAACACGCCCTTTGGACTCCCCACTGAGTAACAGGGAGCGCTCCTTACGCCGGGTCCTCTTTATATTTGGTTCGTGGTCTTTGCGATACACGCATTTATTCAAGTGACCATCTCTGCTAGTTATTCTAAGGCTACCTCGAACCTAATGTTAATATAGTAGTAGACAGTCAACATCGAATGTGAAAGGTATGAGTTTGTGTCGCTATTAGTAGTCGCTAAACATTTGTCTTTGACTTTATTTACAATTTCCGCATAATAGGGTTACTCACGATGTTTTCCTTCCCTAAGAATATAGCTGCTCTATGTCGAATTAGTATACAGATTTGAATGAGCCTCGACATATCATATAATGGCTTATAGTAGAACATGACCCTATGTGCTAATAAGGGTGTATAGAGTGTATTCTCTTACCTTGCTGCCGGAGAGTAGTTGTCCCTCCTGATGGGGGTTCCAGGCCAACTTGAACACGGTGCCCGAATGGCCACGGAGACGGATCACCTGCCAACAAAAGTGACTTATCAACGTAGTGAAAATGTTAAGAAGAATTATGAAAAACCTTAGATGCACACTGGTTAATAATTATTGAAAATAAATCTCTTTTATAAATGACGACCACCGTGGCGCGATGGGTTAGCCGCCTGAACGCTAATCGTGAGGTCCCGGGTTCGATTCCCGGCGGAGGTATAGTTAAGAACTACGCTTTTCTTTCGCTTTCCGGTCTAGTCGTTGATTATATATGCTATATACGAGTATGTTTTTATCTATATATAATAAGTATACATTTCTCATATATACCTTGACTAGTACTCTTAACACAAATCTTAAATGTACTTAGCAAGGGGCTGGTTCAATTGGTGTAATAATGTCATACAATATCATTATTATTATAAATTAATACACGTATTCGAGTTGTTGACGAAACTTAGTTATTCGTTTCAATAGTCAGACAGTCAACAGTGTCTCGATAGTATAAAGGGATCGAACACTAACCTAACAAACCAATTTCGCTTCATTAACATCCATACAAACACAGCAATAGATACATTCTAACGTCACCCTGTTTTAATATGTGCTCTAATAACAGACTTCGCTTTGGGTGCTGTCGGAGGATCAGTGATGCTTAGCTGCATCAAATATTGAGACAGCACCTTTTCACTGCATGAAGTGCCTACTCCTTAATATTTTTGTTGTATCAAAGTTTGTGTGTATATAATAATATAATGTTAAAATGTATATAAGCTGTGAATAAATGTCTTTCTTTGTTTCTTTCTATTAGTAGTTATAACTTAACTATAATATACCCGAAACAGTGCTTCTCAACATGGGTTTAGTTATTCATTTATTTAGTCACAAATACGTCACACAATTTAGATTTACACTAAACGACTAACTTTTACTTACTATGTGAGACCGGGTCGTATCACGATAAATTAATAAAGACATAAATAAACGACTGAACCCAAACGAAACCAAAATACATACCTCAGTCAGACTCTCCTTTTCAAGATTTGCATCCAATATAGCTATTGAATTCGTCTTGTCCGGCGCACATAAAGCCACTAGCCTATCACTGCGTTGACTTCCCTCGAAATGCCGCTCCATACAATGTACCATCTTATCGAATAGGTGCAGTACTTGTACAGGCTCGTATGAGTCGGGCTTAAGCAAGGCAACTGCGCCCTCTTCCGTGCCGATTAGAAGACCTGCCTCGCTCCAAGATACGTCTGCGACTGCTAGTGTTGAGCCTGAGAATTAAACATTGAACTGAGTGTTGTAGGTAAGGGATCTGTGGCTTATTTGGGTATGGTTCAGAAGAATTTTGATAGTCAGTAGGCTATAAACCGAGTGTGATTCTTAAATTTTTGTTTAATGTAGTCCTGGTAGTTCATTTGAGGTAAACTAAGTAATTTAATAGCCGATGATACATTATGATCTGATGTATTTGTTATAAAAACTATAATTAAAAATGTACGCTATAAACTGCGTATCACATAATTAGTTCTATCTTATTTGATATTCCATTTACAAAACATAATAACCTACCTTCCCATTTGACTTGAATGTGTTTTGGTTGCGCTTCTCTATGAGCAGTATCGTACGCAAGTAGTCGTCCTTTGGCGCAGGCGAAGAGCGTGTTTTCAGGCCCCCATTGTAAGGCGTAAACGGCGCCCCCCGCGGGGGCTAGCGGATGTCCCTTGCGCCCCTCTATAAGGCCGACGCGCGCCTCGTGCGTGGAAAACGCGAGGCAGTTGTCTTTAGTAGGATGCCATGCGATGGCTAGTACCTTGGGAATAATATGATTCTTTTTATTGGAGTTCTATGTCAAATGTACGTGAACTATATAAGACGATACATAATTACATGCATGTCACGTACCTACATAAGACGATAGCTTAAAACATACTCGTCACGTACGTTCATACGTTCTTGGATCCCTTTCGGTTAGTTGGAAACACATTTACTAATTTAATTGAATAGTTACCGTAATGTACAATAATTAGACAAAAGGTATGTATGTGGGTGAGCTGGAAGAGCGGGTACGTAGGGGTCGGCCTAATACAACATATTATGACAGACAGACAACATAATGAAAAAGGATAGCGTTAGACGTACTTAAAACCGTCTAGTGTATCAGGAGTAGTACGGGTGTCAATGACGCAAAGCTAAGTCGATAGTTTGTTGGGGTTGAGACAAATAGGATGGATTGGACGAAAACGGGGGATGATGTGTACCTATCTAAAACTCATATAAAATCACGGAAGCAAGCAAGCAAAATGTTATATTTGTTGTATATTTTTTCTAAAAACCTAAGTGTAGTTTCATAAATTATGGTACCAACTACTTAAACTACTAACGATTATTTCCTATCAATCAGCCTATGACAGTCCACTGCTGGACGTCGGTCTCCCCAAGGTAACGCCGCAAAACACGATCACTCGTGGCCCTCAGCCAACCACTACCAGCGACCTTTTTCAGGTCATCGGTCCACCTGGCAGGGGGGCGTCCTACACTACGTTTACCGAGACGCGGTCGCCATTCGAGAACCGCTTTGCTCCAACGGTCGTCGGTTCTGCGATAGACGTGACCGGCCCACTGCCACTTCAGCTTGCAATATCGATAGACAATGTCTACGACTTTGGTTCTCTGCCGGATAATCTCGTTCCGGACTCTGTCCCTTAACGAGATACCCAGCATCTACGGTCCATTGCTCGCTGAGCGACATGTAATCGGTGAGCCCGCCCGACTGTCATATTCCACGTCTCGGCACCGTATGTCATTACAGGTAGGACGCACTGATTGAAAATCCTGGTCTTAAGACACTGCGGTAGTGGAGACGAGAAAATATGACGCAGCTTCCCGAATGATTATTTCCTATAGAAGTATAAAAGGAATGAACCCACCTTGCCCTGCACGCCCTGGCTGACGGCGTGTGCGCTGCGCAGCCGCCACCGGCCCTCGTCCACGTGCAAGTGACAAATGCGCACGGCGTGGTCCCCGCCGCTCACCGCCACCTTGGTCGCCTCGTACGGACACACTTGGATGCCGTACGCGAAACCACCTGACACACAGTGTAGAGTATTAAAAACACATATCGCACCTTCGGGACCAAACTCGCACTTATGCAACAAACCTAATTTTACAGGAGAGCGATTTTTCACTCTAAAATTCTCTTTCAATTACACGTAATGACATAACATACTCCCCCGCCTCACCGCTCCATTTTTCAAAGGATTTCAAAACTTTTTGCTGTGTTTATAAAGTCGATTATCGCGGTTAATTCTGTATACTTAAGTCATTTTCGTAAAAAGTTGCACAAGTGCGAGTTTGGTCCCGAAGATGCGATATATGATTAATAACTAACGGGACTTATCGCGTATGTTTTAACATAATAAATTTTATTATTTAGTTATTAATCATGAGTGTAAATCGCGTATCTCTTAATACTATAACATACATATACATACATACGTGTACACGATCATTAACCCTTGTGGGGTAGTCAGTTCAGGTGTGCATCTCCGCAATTGCGAAGGTAGTAATTCTATGGACACCTCGAACCCACGTGTTGACCAGATAGTCAGTACTCAATGTGACAGGTGGTAAGCCATGTCGCCATTTACAAGCACTGAATATAGTAAATAAATATATATCGTAGTACCCATTAGTTCAACATACAACTCTTTAAGAGACCAAATAGTAAATTAATCTGGAAGCAACATTCACAGAAAAGTTATTTTTCCCTACTTCGAACTCCGTGCAATGCATATAAATATAGATTATTGCAAGATATTCATATTATAGGAACGGCCACCTAAGTTAAATAACAGAGTTTATAGTGTATCTTTACAATTGTCACGTTTCAAAAATTACGTACAACTGTATGATTATTTTCGCGCCGACGATCAAGTCAATCATGTTACTTACCTAGCGTATAATGCGTAGAAAGCGCCTTTTGCTCTGTCAGCGAGTACCGCACTATGGTACGATCTTGCGCCGCACTCCAGGCCACGCCCCCTCCGAGCGACACCGCGAACACTCCAAAGTTATGCTCCGAATGCACCGGCTGCCACTGCAATGGCCGATGCGCCGGATCCGCTTTCACCAATACCGCCTTAATATCCGCTGACAGTATCCCCTCATCCGTCCACGCGAGAGCTATGGCCGTCCGCTTCTGACGTGAGAAGCCATTTAACTGCCCCTTATTGCAGTTTTGCCCCTGTTCAGACCATAGAGACAAATGACCTCCTACTGAAAGAGTGGCCAAAGAAGCCTTGTCCTCAATATGGGTCTTATCTAGAGCTTCAACTAGGGTTTCGATTGAGTCTTTTTGCTTCAGCTTCTTTATGTCTGAGGCAAGCCGCTGGCACTCGGCTAGGAAGTCGCTTCCCTCCCCTTTAGTGGCTTTGGGTGGGGGGGCATCGCCTTCTGCTAAGTCTTTTCGGTGACCGAATTCTTCTTCGTTCGTCTCCTTGTACTTGTCGAAGATATCTTCCTCTTCTACTTCTTCTTCAGAGTCCTGAAATAAGAGTACAGCGTTCGGTGGAAGAGTAGATATTGTTATCTAAATGTTTAATGAGAAAGGAATTTCTAGAGCCAAAGTGCAAGGTAGCGTTGGACGGGGTAGGCCGCGTAGAACTTATACAGATTAAATTGGAAACATTTATTCTCAAGGTGGTTGTATGTAGTGTGAAGAATAGAAGATCATGTATGAGAACGTTGGGTGTGAGTGACAAGGGAGATATGTCTGATGATTAATAACTAACGGGACTTAGTATTATCTGTGGTATTATATAATAAAATTACCTTTATTAAGCTGATTAAACTTACGCGATAATTCCCGTTAGTATTATTCATGAGTACAAATCGCGAATCTCTTAAAACTATCTGAGTTATGTCTGGATCGTTCCAGGTGGCGATCATTTTGGTCTACGCTAGGGATGCAGAGGCGTGAATTTATGTATGTATGTAAATGTTTAAAGAATACTAACTGTATTACCTTAAAGTTCGTTGTACAAGGCGACTATTGGATAAGGATAAATTTAATAATGAAACAGAAAAAAGACTAACATACAACCAACATCAGACATTGATACCAATGCTCATTGCAATCCAATGATATAAATAGTTATTTCTAATGTCACCCTTTTCAATGTAGTCTTTTTGATCATAATACGTTTTATTAGGCCAACCCTATCTGCATGTGGAGTAGGTATTGGTATTATTATATATTAAGTATTAAGGTGTCCTTTATTCATTTCAAAGGGAATGCTTATAGTTGCGTAGGGGTTTGCCTCAAGATATCACGATAAAAGTCAATACACTGAAAAAGAGTAACATTAATAATAACTATTAATATTAATAGATTGCAAAAATTTTAAACTAGTATTAATAGACCCCTGGCAAGGTGGGAAGACGACCTGCGCAGGTTGGCCGGCATCAAATGGATGCGAACGGCCACTGACAGGGAGAAGTGGCGTCATTTGAGTGGTGAAGTGAAGTGGGAGGCCTATGTCCAACAGTGGATTACTACAGGCTGATGATGATGATGATTAATAGACAATGAGATTGATCTCTGTAAAATTGATCAACTTACTGAAGCTGTGCCACCCCTATTGTTGGGTTGATTGTTGGTCCGATCCAGTGGCTCCAGAGTGCTGTTGGGCGACCCCTGGTTCTCTCGCTGGGGTGCAGTTGGTCTCCACACTATGTTGGATATCTCCTCATCATGAGCTCGCACTTTGGCTAGTACTTTGCCACTGCCTAGAATCATTAATTTACATTATTAGTTATTAATTAGAATTAATTAATTTAATATAAACGCAAAAACAAACGCATTCACGACCATTAACCTTTGCGGGGTAGTCAGAGGTTCAGGTTTCCATGTCCACAATTGCGAAGGTAGTAATTCTATGGACACCTTGAACCCACGTGTTAACCAGATAGTCAGTACTCAATGTGACAGGTGGTCAGTCATGTCGCCATTTACAAGCACTAACTATCACCTGTTCGACTAACAGGTAGGTTTCCTCACGATGTTTTCCCTCACCGTATAATTCGATGCATTTCGTAAATATGTTTTTATTACAAAAATGTACATAGAAATTCATTAAAATTCATTTCCATTGGTACATGCTCAAGCGGGATTTGAACCCTGTACCCACTGATACAGAGCCAAGCCCCAAACAACTGAGCTACGTCGAATTAATAAAAATAAAATCATTTGTACTTTTATAACTTTACATGTAAAGTTGTAAGATAACATATAATTTTATCCCTTTTCGGGTGCACAAAACCAAATGCCATAAATTAAGTCACTTATAGGATAATGGGATTGTGATATTATATGGAATATTGTGACAGGTTGCTAGGAAATAGCCCGATAAGAGTCCAATTAACCTTAGTCAACTCTTATGACTTGCCAGAAAGAACAACAGCTAATTACCCAGATAAATAGTAAATAAAAAAACATACATAGATTTAGTTACTAAAAGTCTTTTTCAATGGAGCATTATTTTATTGCCATCTTGAGGGCAACAATTGCAGTGAACAACTCCAAAGCAGAGTTATTGATTTTAACCACCTCAAACTATCATAAACAGTATTCACCATTAGTTGACAGATTATAAACCATGTCAGCACTTAATATTACGAGCACTTATATTATCTAGCATAATAGAATACATACATTGGTTAAACTTATCATAATAATATGGTGGTATCTGCTAATCAACTTCTACATGAACACTAACCTTGCAAGTCCACTATGAAAAACACTCCTTGCTTTGTGCCCACCGCAACAGAAAGTGTCTTATGCGGGGTACAGGCTGCGCATAATGGCTTGAAGCCTCTTAAGAGTGCAGGGAAGGCTTTAGCAATGTTTGACTGGACGTTCCAACTGACCAGGACACCATTGCTGCCGATACTGATCACCCATTCATCACTGCTGTAGCCCACAAAGACAACTTCTTCTCTATTCTGGGTATGTAACTCATGTGAGAGACCAGAATCAACCTGAGACAATGTAGCGTCTTCCTTTTTGTGCACTATCCATTGTTTAATGGAGCCCTCCACTCCACCAGATACTAAGGACCTGCCTTCGGGACCCCAACTGCTGCATATATCGACGCACTGTACTCTGAAAGGAAGATTTTTTTGTAATTACAATCCATTTTGTTGACTTTGTGATGGGAAAATGATTTTTTGTTGTACATGCGTAAAACGACGAGAGGTCAGGACAGGAAATAAAGGTTCATCACAAAGAACTTCACATTTTGCTCGTGATTTTGGGGGTATCTATGTATCTTTAAAAAGGTTAGGTACTTACTTATCTTGGTGGGCCTTCACAATAACATGAGCATAAAATTTGTCCTTAGCTTCATTTATTGGTTCTAGAAGGCAGACAGTCTTGCCGGAGCCAGCATACACTAGCCATCCATCATCAGAGGCTCTCATACCAGCCGACACGTACCATATAGGCGATGTAAACAAAACGGTCTCTTCCATTTTTGCTATTCAGACGTAATATCAAATTAACACTCTGTCAAATTCCAGGCTATAGATGCCTCGTAACAATGTTTTATCCAACAGATAATGGTAACTTGTTAATTTGTTGAGAAACTAACAAGGAAGATTACCGGTATTTTAAACAATACAAAGATTTTTGCAACATTACCTTTGGATTGAATTGTATTGAGATCTATCAATTTCTTGTACCCTATTTCTGTCACACAATTGTGCCAATAACAAGCTTGTCTCCAGTGTGTGAGATTTGCAAACTGCACATGGGGTACATAGATTGTAAAATGTAGAGACTAAAATTAAAAAGAGTATGCTAGTATGGTTTGGACATGTTATGTGGAAGAATAATAGTAAATTAACCCATGGCTATATGAGGGTGGATGGAAGGGCGCTTTTGGGGATGGGATAGGAATCCCCTTTAGATAGATCTTCGTGCCATTTGATGGGACATTTATAGGAACAGAAAATAATACACTTTTGTAGTTTTCAAGTCAAATCAAAGCGTCCTTTTTTTATTGGCGTAGTTCTTCACAGAGTAGTGTGTCACAGACAATCCATAAAAACATAACATTAAAATAAAAGAGTGGCATTCGCCATTCGCCACACGCTTAGAGATCGCGCCACATAAATTGGCAGTAGGCAAACTTGGAACTAAATTTGACGTTTCCGCCATTGCGTGTTATTTTGTATGAAAGGTAAATTTAGTATTACCAGCGTTGTGTTTTTTGCTCACTCTTTGTAATTTTTATGTTTGTTAAGGGTGATTATAATAAATTAATTTCCGGAGTTTCTTGTTAGTTCTTCTCCAAGCTAGGGTCTCCGCCGAACTAACCTTGGTAAAAAATATGTAAAGACAATGCTCAGTGCCATGTTTGAAATAATAGTTTTAAGAGATTCGCGATTTATACTCATGATATAAGATATAAGGGTGTGTATAAGATTGATTGCAGCTGTGGGAAATCCTACGTCGAACAGACTAAACGGTCTATTGCGGACAGAGTGAAGGAACACATAATGTATGTAATATATAATAAGAAGGATAAGTCCCGTTAATTATTAATCATGTTTGAAATAGTTTTTTTAATTTATACTTAGATCATAAGATAACTTTTAAAGAGAGCTTGTGATATTTATAATTTTGAATATATTATGGCAGATGGAGGCGTCGCCGCAGTTGCGTAATTCACTGTTGCCAGTAAACACGCCAAAACTAGCACTCACTGTGCCATACGGCTCGATACATTATAGGTTTCATTTGTAACGGTCTTTGGTTGCAAAGCTATAAACTCAAATAAAACAAATTAATGTATCGAAGTCAAAAGTCAAAATATTTTTATTCAAAATAGGCCCTTTCACAAGCTCTCATTGAAAGTTATCTTATGATCTAAGTATAAATTAAAAAAACTATTTCAAACATGGCACAAGCTAGGGTTTCCACTGAACTAACCTCGCTAAAAAATATGTAAAGACAATGCTCAGTGCCGTGTTTGAAATAGTTTTTTTAATTTATACATAGATCATAAGATAACATTCAAAGAGAGCTTGTGATAGGGCCTATTTTAAATAAACATATTTTGACTTTGATATATTAATTTGTTTTATTTGAGTTTATAGCTCTGCAACCAAAGACCGTTACAAATGAAACCTTTAATGTATCGAGCCGTATGGCACAGTGAGTGCTAGTTTTGGCGTGTTTACTGGTAACACTGAATTACGCGACTGTGGCGACGCCTCCAACTGCCAATTTATGTAGCGCGATCTCTAAATTTGACGTTTCCGCTATTGTGTGTTATTTTGTTGTTGTTTACTGCTTGTGCTTGATTCGATTTAATTCATTATTCGTGGTAAAACCGCTTAAAATGGAGAAAAAAACAATCAGAGGTACTGCCAGAAAAATCATATCAAAGGTTAACTCATTTTGTGAAACAGAGAAGAAGAATAAAGCACCTTTGATTCCACTTCAAAATGTTTACGAAAGAGTAGCCGCCATGACAGGTAAATTCAGTAATACCAGCGTTGTGTTTTTTTTCCCATAAAAAACTGATAAAAATATCCATCCATCCATCAGTTATTTAGCTGCTGGACACAGGCCTCCCCCAACATGCGCCACGACGACCGGTCTTGTGCTGCTCTCATCCAGTGGGCACCGGCAATCTGTTCCAGATCGTCGGACCACCTTGTTGGGGGCCTTCCCACACCGCGCTTCGCAATACGTGCCTGCCACTCGAGTACTTTCCGGACCCAACGACAGTCAAAGCGGCGAGTGATGTGCCCTACCCATTCCCACTGAAAAATTACATTTGTTTTTTTTTGTTTTAGGCGTATCTGTTAGATCAGTATACCGAATCATCAAAGAGACAAGAATAGCTGGAACAAGTCAAAGCAAAATTCCAACTCACGGAAAAAAACGTAAACTGAGCAAAAACTTTGATCTAGACGAATTTGATTTGTCTGCTATTCGACAAAAAATTCACTTCTTTTATGTCATAAAGAAAGAACTGCCTACTTTAAGCAAGTTAATTGTTGAATTGAAACGGGACATAAACTTTCAAGGAAGCAAGACAACTTTGAGAAGAATTCTAAAACAAATTGGTTTTAGATTTAGATCTTGCCAGTCTACGAGAAAAGTTTTGATGGAAAGGTATGATATAACGGCATGGCGGGCTAGATATATAGAAAGGATGAGAATAAATAGGTCAGAGGATAAAAAACCCGTTGTCTTTGTGGATGTAACTTATATACATCTGACCTATCATACGAAGCATTGCTGGCAAAGTAATGGAGAGGATGGCGTATTGGATTCTGTTGGAGAAAGATTCTTAATTGCGCACGCAGGTTCAGACCAAGGTTTCATAAATAATGCCCTTCTTATATTTAGGTCCCAATCTCAGTCTGCAGACGATATGAATTCGGAAAACTTTTTAAATTGGATGACCAATCAAGTTATTCCTAATTTACCACCTAACTCTCTTGTGGTCATGGACAATGCTCCTTACCATTTCGTACAAATAAATAAAGCGCCAACAAAGTCGTCACCAAAACCTGAGATGCAAGAGTGGCTAAGAAGCAAAAATCTTTATTTTGAGGATAGCTGGACAAAGCCACTTTTGTTTGATCTTATAAAAAAAAACAAAGATCCACCTATATACCAAATTGACGAAATCCTTAAAACACATGGACATGAAATAATAAGACTACCACCCTATCACTGTGACCTCAATGCTATAAAGAGAATTTGGAGTTTGGTTAAAAATCGTGTGGCCGAAAATAACGTGGACCCAAATAAAATTTTGGAAGTAATAGAATCTGCGTTTGCCAGCATAACAGTGGAAGACTGGAAAGCCCAAGTTAAGCATGTACTGAACGTCGAAAACAAATATTTTGTTAGTGACAGGATTATAGACACCGTACTTGATAAATTTATATTTACTAATGTTAGTGACAGCGACACAGACTCAGATACAGAAAGCGATATCGACATCAACAGCGATAGTGATGACTGAAATGTTAGGTCACAGATAATATAATACTACAGTATAGATACCCCATCCCATACTGATTTTTTGGTAAGTGCTAACTTCTTATTTTACTCCGCTTATTTTTAAAGCCAAATTCGAAAAACAGATGGCGTGACATAAATCGTGCATCTCAATAATAGAGGTCACTTATTTATTTGTCAATACTAGAGCGATTAACTAGCTAAATTAAGTGAAATAGCTCCATCTAAATTTGAGTAGGGTATATTATACTCGCTGATACTTTTTTAAATTATTTTTTATCTCTGTTTTAATTGGTCCCACCTAACACATTTTACGGGTAAGGTTAGGTGTTAAACGTATCCATATGGATCATATTTATTGTTAAGAAAAAATGGGCACACTGCTCACTTTCTTTGTAATTTTTATGTTTGTTAAGGGTGATTATAATAAATTGATTTCCGTAGTTTCTTGTTAGTTCTTCTCCAAGCTAGGGTCTCCGCTGAACTAACCTCGGTAAAAAATATGTAAAGACAATGCTCAGTGCCATGTTTGAAATAGTTTTTTTAATTTATACTTAGATCATAATATAACTTTCAAAGAGAGCTTGTGATAGGGCCTATTTTCAATAAAAATATTTTGACTTTTGACTTTGATATATTAATTTGTTTTATTTCAGTTTATAGCTCTGCAACCTGGGACCGTTACAAATGCAACCTATAATGTATCGAGCCGTATGGCACAGTGAGTGCAAGTTTTGGCGTGGCGTTACAGACAACACTGAATTACGCAACTGCGGCGACGCCTCCATCTGCCATCATTTATGGCGCGATCTCTACGTAGGGATCGGCCCCATAAGAAATATATCAGTCAGATAGACAACATTTTGAAAAGGGTGACGTTGAAAGTACCATCGAGTGTATATGACGACATGAACGGATATAAATGAATCGAAAATGGGTTGGCATGATTGAAACCCAAGGCAATCCGTGATCTTTACTTATTGCTCTGTAGCAATACGGCCGTGACATGTTTGTATGTAATCTCTCAAGATTCAGCGTAGCTTAGTGGTTAAGGCCTATGGCTTAGTAAGTAAATCAATCCACTCCTGAGAAAATACCAATCGAAATGAAGTTTTATTAAATTTCCAGAATATACATATAGCACACTAAACATACTAAATACGAAGAGGCACATCATCGCAAGTAAATATCTATTTATCGAACAAAACAGTGTGTTAAACATTGTAAAAACATTGTCTTTGTGTATTTATATCAATCCCAATAAATAATAATAAGTTCACTCAGTATACTGTGTTATAATTCACTATTTTTTTTTTCATTTATGGGTACCACATTTATATACGATATTCCTCGTGTTTTTAGTATTGATATATGAATGCTTTGTTGTTTCAGGCATGTTATTTGTATGAATGATAACTGATGGACGAAAGTGGATAAGGTACAAGGTTCTGGAGAGGTCCCAGCCCTGAAATACCCAAAAACCTATTTAGAAAGAGTGACATTAGAAGGTCTTATAACATCGAGTACATACTTACATATGTATGAAGAAGTGTAATAATGCTGATGAAGTAAAAATGGATAGCTAAGTTCGGAAAATATGTGAAACATACCCAACATAGACAAACGCGTTCATGACCATTAACCCTTGCGGGGTAGTCAGAGGTTCAGGTTTCCATCTCTGCAATTGCGAAGGTAGTACTTATATGGACGCCTCGAACCCACGTGTTGACCAGATAGTCAGTACTCAGTGAGACAGGTGATAAGCCATGTCGCCATTTACAAGCACTAACTATAACGTGTTCGACGAACAGGTAGGTTTCCTCAAGATGTTTCCGCTCATCGTATAATTCGATGCATTTCGTAAATGTGTTTTTATTATGAAAATGTACACAGAAATTCATTAAACTTCATTTCCATTGGTACATGTTCAAGCGGGATTTGATCCCTGTACCCTCGATACAGAGTCAAGCCCCTAACCATTGAGCTACGTCGTACGTAGAGAAACAAGCTTGATATGTATGTATTTACATGTAGCTATGTAATTTGAGTAAGATAGTGTAATATGTATATAAGATTAATGATGAATGTAACCAGGAAGTGTAGTAAAATTGACGCAAATGGAATTAATCTATTGTCAATTTGTTCATTACCTATTGTATTTTGTTTGAACGAGGGTGGGTAAATAAGATGCTGAGTATTTGTCTTCATATCTTATCAGCTGATTTGTCGTGTAATTATCTTTTTGCTATTTTTACCTAATTGCGGGGAGACTGACATTTAATTTTATCTGTTGATATAGTTGGGACATAAATAGAATACTTTTCTTGGTCACGTGTCGTAAGACGATTAATAAAAGAATTGAAAAACTGATTTTTGTATGAATATTATCGGAGAAGGGCGTCGCAATAAATTCATGATATAATTCATTTTTGTTTTTATTATACTTCCTCAAATGTTTCTACTATTTTACATAATGCAGACAAAAACTATAACATATTCCTAGAAATAGGAAGGTTTCCTTCATTAATTACATAAAGTAATAAACAGTACAAATGTAAGACAACGCGTTCACAACTATTAACCCTTGAAAGGTAGTTAGAGTCGGATGTCCATCTCCGCAACCTCAGAGGTAGTATTATATGATCACCTAGAACCTACGCAGATAGCCTGAACTTAATGTGACAGGAGGTTGCCATTTACAATCACTATTAACTGTTTGGATACCTGTATCATAGTATTATATTATCTGTGCCTGTATTAAATTTCTAGGTTACGGTTAATACATAAATAAAAATCCAGTATTTAATCTCAATCAACACTTTTAATCACATCTGACAGTTCTATTTTCTTTTTGCCGCCAAGTTTTAGATAAACCTGTTCTAGGGACCTATTCTTAGTTTCTGGTATGGCAAGTATTACATAGAGGGCGCTTAACAGGCATACGCCACTGAAGAAGAAAAAGCAGTACTGCAGCCCCACTGCCGCTGCCAAGGGTTTGAAGACCAGCAGCTGGAGAAAGTCCGAGCCGGATGCTGTGCCCATCGTGATAGCAGTGACTGAGCTCCGGTACTGCAATAAGAGCACATTCATAGTTAGAGGAATATTTAGATACTCTATAAATATATGAAGTTAGAAATTTTATATGATTATCATTAGGTTATTAAAATTAAACAATATATTGTCGTAAATTATAAAACAATAGTTATAAGAAAGTACTATATAGGTAAGTACTTTGAAAACAATCTCTTAGGTACCTCTAACCGGTTCATTCATTTTGGTACTTTACACTACAACAACCAAATCAAATCACAGGTAATATTATATATGATATCTGTACAGATATCCTATCCCATAATAAATTATCGTCTAAATAAAATTAAACAAACCTAAGTTTCCTTCTCTTCATAAAACTACATGGATGGCGTTAGTGTTTACATACCCTTTTATAGAATGATATTATTATGATCATGTAAATTTCATCTTCGAACATACAAGACATAGAAGAGCATACTATAGTCTATTCGCGTTAAGTAAATAGTGACGTCATGATTTACAAAAGTAAACTGACCAATAAGACGTTAGATAATGAGAAAACAAGTCTCTTCGACCAATGGCGGACAACCGTTGTCACGTCTCATTGGTCAAATCGTGGAATCATGATGACGTCACTATTTTCTTAATGTGAATATACTATAGTATATATACTAACCTCAAAAGAGAACAGCTCGTTGGTGATGATGACAGAAATAGGCTGGAATCCGGCTGCGTCGCAAAATATGCACACGCAGAGGCAGACAATCGCCGTCCACTGCGGTAGTACTTGGGAACCCATCGCGCGAAGCACGAAGCTAGCTCCCAAAAGAGCCATTCCCAGCCCTGACACGAATGACGTCACGAACAGAAGAGGCTAGAAAAGTAAAAGAATATAAGTAGATCATTCTTTCTTTTGCTGTACCATATAATAATAATAATATTCGGACATTATTACACCAATTGAACTAGCCCCTTGGTAAGTACATTTAAGACTTGTGTTAAGGGTACTAGTCAACGTATATTTAAGAAATGTATACATATTATACATAGATAAATACATATATAGCATATATAATCAACAACCAGACTGGAAAGTAGTAGAAAAGCGTTGTTCTCAACTCTGCCTCCACCGGGAATCGAACCCGGGACCCCACGATTAGCGTTCAGGTGTCTAACCGATCGCGCCACGGAGGTCGTCCATATACTGCATATTGCTTATGTTAGATTGAAAATTTTCGTTTCAAATATATGAAATGGTAGCCCAGTAATTGTATCGGTGATCAAATGGTCCAAAATACGTAATAAAATAGGCTAGAGCAATGTTGTAGAGTTTTTATGTAATTTTATCAAAATGACAGTTACTGAGCGGAACACCGTTTAGCATAGTTGGAATCTTCGCCTTTAAATCAGAAGTTCAAGGCCAACCCCAATATATGTATCGCTGGAACTGAAGTTTCTTATATTTACTTGTGCGGTTTCGTTAATTATGAGATGTGCACTTTTTTACGATTAGGGCTAACATCGTGACGAAAAACAAATGCATTCACAGTACCCCACAATATGAGGTATAGTCGCTGTAAAAGTTAATGATGATGTTTACAATATATCTAAACTTGTGACCCTCTCCGGCTTCGCACGGGTATAAAATATATAGCCTACTCCACTATTTAATGTATGTTATTATGCATATAAACCTTCCTCTTGAATCACTCTATCTATTTAAAAAAACCGCATCAAACCCCGTTGCGTACATTCCAGTAGATGGTCAAGCATACAAAGGGACATAGGGAGAGAGAAAGCGACTTTGTTTTATACTATGTAGTGATGAAATGATATAACAGCCTTACATACCTTTCGTCCTGCCTTCTCGACGAGACTTGTGGCGAGTAAAGCTCCGCCCACTTGCACTGCACCCAGCACCATCGCCTGCTCGTTGGGCCGAAGCACTAGAAAACATCAGCTCATTACATACAGCTTGGCAAAAAAGTCTAGAAACGTAAACTTTTATTTGTGAAGTAACTATGAAAAAACTTAGTGGCGCCCCCATTATTTTCTACTCTTTTTTGCCAAGCTGTAGGTGTGTAAACAATTGACATATCACATACACAACATAATGCCCGTCTCCTTACAGATGGTTATGCAGGTGTCCCATTATTGGCGATCGCTTGCGCTTCTTTGAAATCTACACACGTACTCATTAGTCTATTTGATCTTCTTAAACCTTCTATTAATTTAATTCACTGAATTGATCTTTAAAATAACACAATTATACTTAAAGTACATGGCCTTATAAGTTCTTTTGACCTCGTAATAATAATATGTACGTTACCGGTTCCGTTAGAAGCGACGTCAAAGATGTACCCCGCAAAGCTGAGTACGGGATTGGCGCCGCACAGCTCCCGCGCTAGCGTCACCACCATTGCGATTCGGAACGCCCGCGCCAAAAGAGGGTCTTGCACTATTGATAAATTGCATGGTAGGGTTCATTAACAGTAGGTAATCAGTAATAAAAGGATTTACGTACAGTCATATACATGTACAGAAAGACAAACGCCCTTGCTGGGTAGTCAGGGCTTCAGGTTTCCATCTCCGCAATAGCGAAGGTAGTAAGTAATGCTATGGCCGCTTCGAACCCACGTGTGAACCAGATAGTCAGTACTCAATGTGACAGGTGGTAAGCCTTGTTGCCATTTAAAATTCTAACTATTACGTGTTCGGGGAACAGGTAGGTTTCCTCACGATGTTTTCCCTCATCGTAGTAATCGGTGCATTTCGCAAATGTATGTTTATTAAATCAATCTAATACTGGTTGTTTGTACTTGCTTTTATTATCAATCAATAATAAAACCATTTAAGTACAAACAACCAGTAGCCATACAAACACACACAATGGAATGAATTAATTTAAAGGGACTAGTTCGATCGGTATATGTGACTTTTGTATTATACTTTTTATATTGGTTTCTAACTAAGGAACCATTATTGTCTGATTACTTTAGACTTTTATTTTCATATACAATCCTTGCTCTTAAAATAAATGATAATTAGAATATAAATATAGTCTCTTACATAGAGCTTTGAGTCCTACTTTAGTAGAGCTCTCCTGGTCCCGTTCTTTCCGGATCTGCTCCAAAGCTTGCTCCACGGTCGGATGGTGCTCGTCTCTGCACAGCAGCCAAGAGAGGGCGCGCCTCGCCTCCTGCAAAAGGGTTCAGTTAAATTCACAACACACGTTTATAGTGAATCAAATATGGCTAATAAAATTAATAAAACAATAAATGCGACAAAAACTACAGAATAAATTGAAATTAATGAGGCTACTGCATCGAATGACATCTGTTAAGAAGATATCAAAATTCTACAGTTATTATATACCTAGATAAATAGTGTAGTGATAGCTGATTAGTAGGAGGTAACTAAAGTTTAATGTCACTAAAACTTAAATCTCTACGTTTCTACCCTATAGGATAGAAGTTCTGTAAGATTATGTATACACATTTCATATATATCATTCAATAATTTAAATTGTAATTTGTGCTAAGTCTCCATTCTTACATCCGGCCGCTGTGCGTTAACGAGGTAAGAGGGCGATTCAGGCATGAGCGTAAACAGCGCCAGATGCGCTAGAGGCAGCGAGAGGCCGAACCATAGCGCCGGCGTGTACCGCAGCCAGTCGCCTAGTATGAACATTAGAAGGTTGCCCATAGTCTGAGCTAGCACTATCTGCAACAGATATAAATGAAACTTAGCGCTTGAAGCATACACGGGCATATTCAGCTTGTTTGACTTGTTGACATTTTCACGTCCATTAATCCTTGCAGGATAGTTAGAGGTTATTGTGACAGATGGTAAGAATGTCGAGCAGTAAAATCACTAACTTTAACCTGTTCCGAGGTATATGTAGGTACTGTTATAGATTAAAATAATATATAAGTTTTGCTCGCGTAAGCCTCCTCATACCGCGTCGTTTTAAGTGCTGACTTTGCAGCCAACGTTTCATTATTAGTATCGTGCGTTCATATCGGAGTTCTCTTCCAACCAGCAAATGGTTAAGACGGTTCGCTAACAATACCTTGTATTCGGCTTAGGGAAAATAAAAAGTGTTTTTTTAAAAAGGCATTTTATTTCGTCCGCACAACATTGGTGGCAGCGGTGGGATACCGTTCTTGAGGCATATCGTATATATGCCCACCGGTATTCCGAACAAAACGCGTATGAAATTCGGTGTGCTTGTAAGCCGTGAGGAGCCGTACCTCACGCCAGTGCCGTACTTCCCGAGGAAGCTCGTCAGTCGTGACACAGGCCGTGTCACGCCAGCCCTCGACCAGCCGAGCGTAGCAGCCGTCGCAGACGTCGTTGCAGAGAGAGATCTGCAACCCCGAGAACCGACGTCGTCCTCTGCTGTCCAGCAGAAACCCGGTAACAACATCAGGACTAAAGTGATGCAGTTTCTACTGTAAGTGAATCTTTTCTTATTTTGTGGGAGAGCGAAGCACCTAACCATCTTTAAAGAGGATTTTCTACTGAGATTTTATATTTTATCGTTACTTTTTTAGTTTTTTTTTAGTTTTTGTGACTAGCTTTGATTTAAACCCTTTTTTAAAATGGCTCCTAAAAAGAACATAAAGAATGATGAGTACACAGACGCAGAGGAAGTCGAGACAAAAAAGTTGTCTCTCAACCTCCTTACTAAATTTATAAAACCCTATAATGGGGATAGGGCGTCTCTTCCCGCGTTTCTCACGAATTGTGAGAACGCCATCGAACTGGCAGAAGATAGCCAGTTGAGCTTCTTATGCAAGTACATAATTTCACAATTAGAGGGAAAAGCTCAGTTAGCTTGCTCCCTACGGAGATTCGACAAATGGTCAGACTTAAAGAATTTCCTTAAAACTAATTTCGGGGAGAAAAAGCACTCCACCCACTTACTTCTAGAACTTCAGAACTGTAAACAGTTCTCGACCGAAGAGGTCATTCAATTTTCATTGCGGATAGAGGCTTGCCTAACAAGACTCCTATCTGACATTCAATTTTCGGGATGTTCGGAGGCCGAGAAGCCTGGCAGAATAGCTGCCATGGAGGATCTGGCACTCAACACCTTCCTCCTAGGGTTAAACCCTAATTTTTCTCATATAGTCCGATGTAGAAACCCCAATACGTTGAGTGAGGCTATCACTCACGCTATTGAAGAGGAAAAGCTCTTCAACCTCACGAAGGTATCGAGGCCTTCGAAAGTATGCAACCGTTGCGAAAGGCAAGGGCATACTTCCAATGAATGCTTTAAGCATAAATCCAAATTTTACCCAATTAATTTTCAATCCAATTACAGGGCTAATAATTCTAGGCCTAATAACTATTCTTACAATAAACCTAATTCTTACAACAACAATTCTAATGCTAATACTAAATTTTGTAAGTATTGTAAGAATCCGGGGCATACGATACAAGAATGCCGAAAGTTGGAATTTAAGAATCAGTCTAATCCCCAACAAGCACAGCGAGCACCTTATCAGGTGAAACCTGAGCCTCGCGTGTCTGCACCCGTACAACACGTTGTATGCAAGTCCGCCACAGAGCAGACTTTAAATTAGATGACGCTCCTGTTGTGTGTCGCCCGGGGGCGTATACAGAACTTAAGGACACACTTAAAGATGATCCTAATTTTTCTAATTTCTCTGATTTTTCTAATTTCTCTGATTTTTCTAAGTTCTCTGATTTTTCTAATTTTTCATCTCAACCAAAGTTGTTGAGTTCGTCCCAGTCACAAGACTTGAGACAACCCTCTGAGTTCACTGAGTTTATTACATCTCAACCCCAGCAGTTGAGTTTCGATTCTAAATTGAATCAATTTTCTAAGTTTAACACTTATAATGACGTCAAGTCTAAACCTGTTAAGGAGTCTGTGGTTTGTACAGATACTCCGAAGGTCATTCATTCTGTTCCCATTTTTGAAACGAAAAGTTTGTTACGTATTTCTTTACCACATTTATATATTAATGCACCGCAACATTGTTCCGCACCCTTGTGCTTTTTAATTGACACGGGCGCTTCCGTAAGCGTCATAAAAATTACATGTTTCGATACTTTACCAAAACTTTCTAAGGAGATCATTAAATTGAAAGGTATCAATGACTCTGAATCCTTTTGCGAGACTCTTGGCTCGTTTAATTTAAATTTTTGCATACAGAATAGTAATTATTCTTTTAAATTTCACGTCATAAACGATGATATTAACCTTAATTATGATGGCATGATAGGGTCAGATTTTATGAGATTTTTCAATTGCACACTTGATTTCAATTCAAGTGAACTGTATTTACATGATCATATTTTTAAAATAAAGTACACGCAACCTACATACATTATTCCCGCACGTTCAGAAGCCGTGATAGAATGTAACTTAACTAATGCTGACAAAGATTTACAACGGCTATTTCCACGAAACGAAGGGCTGATACTCGATCACACGATTTGTGATGGTGTTTACGTATCAAATTGCATCGCCACTATTAAACAAAACAAGCGTGTGAACGTCTCAATTTTGAACACCACTGAAACACCAGTAAGGGTAGATAATTATTCCGTGTACTTAAGTCCTATTGATTACGATAATTTTTCATTTCCGATAAATAATACTTACATTTATTCCAACCTTTCTCGTAGAGAGAAAGTTTTAAAACTCGTTCGTCATGAGCATCTTAATCCAGAAGAGAAGAAGGCTCTTTTGGATTGCTGCGCAGATTACGCTGACATATTTCATCTCGAAGGCGAACCATTAACACACACTCATGCATTGAAACATAACATTAACACGGGAGACGCGGCTCCCATCCACGTCAAATCATATAGATTTCCGGAATGCCACAAGGAGGAAGTTGATAAACAAATCAACTCCATGTTAGAACAAGGCATTATTCAAAATTCAATCTCCCCATGGTCCGCCCCTGTGTGGATCGTTCCTAAGAAGGCAGATGCCTCTGGGAAAAAGAAATGGCGTATAGTCATTGACTATCGCAAACTCAATGACGTAACAGTGGCCGAAATCTTCCCAATTCCATTGATTAGTGATATTTTGGATCAATTAGGCAAAGCTAAATATTTTTCCACACTTGACCTTGCTTCCGGTTTTCACCAAGTATTAGTCGATCCTTCAGATATACAGAAAACCGCTTTTACCATTGTTAATACTAATGCTTCAACAGGGCACTACGAATTTACACGAATGCCTTTCGGACTTAGGAATAGTCCGCACACATTCCAACGTCTTATGACGATGGTTCTTACGGGATTACAAGGATTACATTGCTATGTTTATTTAGATGACTGTATAGTCTATTCATATGACCTCCCTAGTCATATGGAAAAATTACGTTTAATTTTTGATCGTTTTCGTAAATTTAACCTCAAGTTACAACCCGACAAGTGCGAATTTTTACGTCGTGAAGTTTCTTATTTAGGACATGTCATAACCGACCAAGGGGTCCAACCAAACCCAGATAAGGTGAAGACTATTACCAATTTTCCGATTCCACGTAATGTTAAAGATATAAAGTCATTTTTAGGACTAGTTGGTTATTATCGTAGATTTATTCCAAATTTCTCCCAAATTACGAAACCTCTTACTAGTTTACTAAAGAAAAACATTACTTTCGTTTGGAATCCTGAACAGGACCAAGCATTTAATTTATTAAAGGAAAAACTAACTACTGCACCTTTATTGCAGTATCCTAATTTTGAACAATCTTTTATTTTAACTACGGATGCTTCTAATTACGCCATAGGCGCTATCTTATCTCAAGGCGATATCGGCAAAGATAAGCCCATCGCTTACGCATCCCGAACCTTAAACAAGGCGGAATGCAATTATTCCACTACGGAACGCGAAATGTTAGCTATTATTTTTGGCGTTAAATCTTTTAGACCATACCTTTATGGTCGAAAGTTCACCATAGTTACTGATCATCAACCCTTAAGGTATATTTTTAATGTTAAAGATCCAAGTTCACGCCTTATTCGATGGCGTTTGAAGCTCGAAGAATACGAGTACGACATTGTTTATAAACAAGGCAGACTGAATTCAAATGCTGACGCATTATCTAGATATCCTATTCACGTTACGACACGTTCGAATCGTAATCAGGACACGAGTCCTTACTCTGAATCTTATGAAACATATTTCAAATATCAATTTACTAACACTTTAACTACACTTAATACACAAATTGAGGAACATTCACAGAGTATTCATACTACTAAATTCGATTTCATTGCTATACCTACTTCTCTAGATTTTGACGAGAGTATGCCAAATGTTAACCAAATTTTATCCAATTTATCTAACTCTGAATCTTTACTTAATAATGAACGTGAACCTTTTACTATTCTCCCTTATGTAGATGGTAATAAAACTTATTTCTTTTTATTTACAAAGACTCATCATTTCGAGGAGAGTAATTATAAAACTATTTTTAATTTACTAATGAATTTACGAGATCTTATTTTAACAAATAACCCCATTTGGACAATATTGAGCAAATTTTGTATAAAACTTACGATTTATGCGTTAAAGCGAATGTTAGTAATTTTATTGAATGCAAGGATATATTAGGTCCCATTAAGATTTTGCTAAAATCTAACTATCAAAAATGTAACTCTTTGTCGCACATAATGTCGACTAATTCCCCAATTAGGGTAAGACGTTCCCTCGAATTCGGAGGAGAAGTACTTAAATTCTTTTTTGGAACATTAGATGCAGACGATGCGCGCAAATATGATGCCGCATTGGAAAACACTCAGAAAACTGAGACTGAAATCTTTCACTTAATGAAAGACAATATTCAAGTAGTTAAATCTACAATTAATAATTTTAATTCTACTATTTACAAGTTGAATAAAAACGAAATTAAATTAAATGCTCAATTAAATCAAATTAACGAAATTTTGTCCCAAACAACTAAAAATAATGATCAATTATTATATATGTCTCGTATAAACAGTCTCCTGAATATTGTAGAGGCTTCTCTATTTACTATTTCTAACCTCTTGGACACTACTCTGAATTCTATTCTCTTTTCTAAGTCTAATATTCTACACCCTTCTATCATAAGTCCTTCTAGTTTATATTTAGAACTATCTAAGCATAGTAATTTACTGAATAGTCGTCTCGATTTCCCTGTCGTTTTGAATATCGATAATATACATAACTTAATGGATATCTCAAAGCTGGTCTCCTATTTTTATAATAAGAAAATTGTATTTGTTTTACAAATTCCATTAGTTTATCCAGAATTATATACTGTGTATAAGAATATACCTTTACCAATTCCTCATGATCAAAATAAACCAAATACCTTTTCTATGGTTCAACCTTCTAAATCTTATATAGCATTAACAGAGGATAGACTGCAATACGCATTATTAGATAATTTACAAGATTGTCAAAAGATTTATAGTAATTATCCTATTTGTCCTCAATTAAATTCTTATTCTACTATTAACAACCCTTGTTGTGAAAGTAAACTTATTTGTGATGTAATATTGTCTATGCCAAAAGAATGTAACACTAAATTACTATTTGGAAATATTGATATTTGGCAGAAATTGCTTAATAACAGATGGATTTTTGTTCAATCTTCGCCTACTAAATTAACAGTGAAATGTGATAACAACATTATTACAGATTACTCTATACATGCCACAGGCATTTTAACCCTAAATGAAAATTGTATTGGTTATGCAAAAACCACACATATTTCATATTTTGCGAATTGTAAAGATTCTAAATCGATGTTCGATAACGTTATAGGAGCTAAATATGGAATAGTATGATTAAATTTTTCTTTTCGACAACAATCATCTTCAATTATATCAAAATCAGTTTCAAAGTTACTAGACATTAATAGATTTTTAGTAGAGCTTGGAATTATCTGTTATGCAAAAACCACACAGATAATTCCAAGCTCTACTAAAAATCTATTAATGTCTAGTAACTTTGAAACTGATTTTGATATAATTGAAGATGATTGTTGTCGAAAAGAAAAATTTAATCATACTATTCCATATTTAGCTCCTATAACGTTATCGAACATCGATTTAGAATCTTTACAATTCGCAAAATATGATTTACACAATTTAGAAAAAGAAATAAATAATGCTGAAAGTAATTCGCATTTTATAAGATACGGAACTTATTATTCTTATACAACATATACTATTGTAATACTTATTTTGGCATATATTGCTTTCAAATTATATAAGTACTTTAAAAGATGTGATTCTTCTAATTGTTGTATTGCGATATACAACCAGTGTTATAATAAAAAGCTTTCCAGGGAAAAGCATAAGGTCTCTATTGAATTACATGAGATAACAGATGATTCTGATTCGACTTCCAGTAAAGTAGATTTTAGAAATTTAAGTAATCATTAACATTGATGTTTGTTTACGCATTTTTATGATGCTGAAGTTTTTGATAAATTTTAATGTTTTATTTTAGACTAATTACTAATGTTTGTAAAACCGTTTTAACTATTTGAGATTTTCTAATTTCGAATATTAACTTCTATTTTTGTTTTGATTTCGCTTCACCCTCTTAAAGGGATAAAGCTCAATTTTATAGGGGGGGCTGTTATAGATTAAAATAATATATAAGTTTTGCTCGCGTAAGCCTCCTCATACCGCGTCGTTTTAAGTGCTGACTTTGCAGCCAACGTTTCATTATTAGTATCGTGCGTTCATATCGGAGTTCTCTTCCAACCAGCAAATGGTTAAGACGGTTCGCTAACAATACCTTGTATTCGGCTTAGGGAAAATAAAAAGTGTTTTTTTAAAAAGGCATTTTATTTCGTCCGCACAACAGTACCCTGACAATGTTATCCCTCTCAAATACATTATTTTATTGAGAAAATGTACGTTGTAAACTGGAAAAACTTTTAAGAATAAATTAATTGCTGTTAGGAAGTTTTGAAAAATTCCTTATTGTTAATTTTCTAAACTTAAAATAATCTTTGAAACCAAATTTAAAGGTATATCTAAAAGGTAGGTAAAGGTATTTAAGTATCCAACCGCCTCTAAGTCTCGTCAAAATATACTCACAAACGACCCGAAGAATCCCCGAAGCGAGTCCTCACTGATCTCCTTAGTATATACTGCGGTGACCACAAACGCCGCCCCCATGGGCAGGCCAAACAGCGCCCGCGCCAAAATCAACGCGAGCGGAGACGCCGAGCATAGCTTTATCACCCAGTACAACTGGAAAACATATGGGATACATACATACATATACAAGACAAACGCGTTCAAAACAATTAATTCATGTAGGGCAGTCAAAGGTTCACGTTTCCGCAAAATGGTGAAAAGACGTGGGATACATACATACATATGCAAGACAAACGCGTTAGAAACCATTAACAAATGCGGGGTAGTCAAAAGTTCAGGTTTCCGCGAAATGGTGAAAGTAGTACTTCTATGGTCATCTTGAACCTACGTGTTGACCAGATAGTCAGTACTTAATGTGACTGGTTGAGGACTAGGGTGAGGGAAAACATCGTGAGGAAATGTAATAGTGCTTGATACTGGCGACGTGATATTTAGACAATGATTCCTAATAGTGATTTTTCCCCATCTATTATTTGTTTAAAATAAAATGCACGTGCCCAAATACTTTTGAGCAGTAGTGTACCTTCACTTAATTAATCCCTTTCGGGGTGGACGGACCTTGATATTTAATAAGTCACGACGAAACATTGGTGACATTTTGCTAGTCTATATACTATGCTAATAGATTAAATTTACCTTTAGTCCCTTAGTCGCCTCCTACGACATGCCGGGAAGAACCAACCAACCAACGGTGAGTAATACTTTGTGACCAAAGTTCTGTCTATCCAACAGGGCTATAAAGGAGTATATATTAAGATACTAGCGACCCGCTCCGACTTCGCACGGGTATAAAATATATAGCCTATTCCACTATTAAATGGATGTTATTATACATACAAACCTTCCTCTTGAATCATTCTATCTATTAAAAAAAACGCATCAAAATCCGTTGCGTAGTTTCAAAGATTTAAGCATACAAAGGGACATAGGGACAGTGAAAGCGACTTTTTTTTATACTATGTAGTGATATAATATACTCACGACCAGCGTGGCAGACATGGTAAGCAGCGCCCTCTTGCGGCCGAAGCGCGTCTGCAGCCATGCAAAGAGCCCCGTGGCAGGCACGCACGTTAAGTAGCTCACACACGCCATCCACGATACCTGCAACATACACACGGCCACTTGGGATAATTAGCCTGTACTAGTTTAATATAATAATAATATTTGGAACACTATTACACCAATTGAAGTTGCCTCTTGGTAAGTTCATTTAAGACCTGTTAAGGGTACTAGTTAACGTATATTTGAGAAATATATGCATATTATATAAAGATAAATACATATATAGCATATATAATCAACAACCAGACTGGAAAGCAGAATAAAAGCGTAGTTCTTAACTCCTCCACCGGGAATCGAACCCTCACGATTAGCGTTCAGATGCTCAACCAATCGTGCCACGGAGGTCGTCATATGACATAGAAATCCCTATATTCATTCTAAAAAGTGACTTAGGAGAAATTCTACCTCCAAGGTTCTATCGAACCCGAAAGGGATTACATAATGTATATGTATGTGAGTAGTAAAGTACTTTGATGAGTGTCACCTGGAGGTCAGTAAGGGGCTGAGGTGCAGGGGATTCTGGAGACTGCAGCAGCAGCGTCATCGGTGACATCCAGCCCACTGCACACCCGTATGCCATCACTGGTAAGTTTACTGCAACACACTCGCTAAATATAGTATTCTTATATTTTATTTGATGCCCTATCATAGGCTAACAAGCCGAAGCAATAGAGCCTTTGTAATGGAAATATGTACAATTTAACTCTTTAACTAATGTAAACAGAGGAAATTCCATCAATCAATCAGCCTACGTCAGTCCACTGCTGGACGTAGACCTCCCCAAGGTAACGCCACAAAACACGATCACTCGTGGCCCTCAGCCAACCACTACCAGCGACGTTTTTCAGGTCATCGGTCCATCAAACAGAAATCATTACAAATCGATACAAAAACTAATATTAAAAATCCTTTCAAGTTATAAACTCATATGTAGCGGTGTAACTCAGGGTGTTTGGTAAATGTTTCCGAATTTCGCTGAACCTATAAATTCATACACATACACATCGCGCCTGAGTCCCTGTAGAAGAGTAGGCAGAGATTACGGATTCCTATTTGTCCCGATCCTGACAGACCTTTTTCGCTTCATTGACATTCATACATCTTCTCATACATACTCACACATCACATTAGGAGATATACTATTATAAGATATACATATTTGCAAAATCACACATTGCTACTACGGTAATAGAAAATATGGCGATGAAACCTCGTAAAAGACACATGGTTCATATCAAATGTTAAAACTGTATAACGCGGAGCTCGAGGTGACCATAAAGTCGATAACTGCAGTTTCGGATATGACTTGTACCCATGACTACCCCGTAAGGGTTAAACGTCGTGATTCTGTATGTCCAACATCTACGCATTACTATGAAGAGATATTAATGAATTGTCATCGATGCGAGTCACTATTAATCAACACCAATTGTCCAGATACACACAACAGAACGCAAAGATTTTTGCCTGCTTTATAAGCTTCACGACTTGTGTAAACACACTCCCATTTTTATTGGGGCGGGGTAGTTATAGGCTTCAGTTTCCGTCTCCGAAATTTCGAAGGCATGTCTAGTCAAACGCGGGCTTCGAGAAACCCATACCTAAATAAACAGTACAAGTAAACTAAATACTTTTTATAGTATGTACAGTCAGCGTTAAAAGTGCAGTCTTTTTATAAGATTTAAGTTAATAAGAACAAAGGACGATATTTTACATTTTAAAACTGGCGCCACTATGCATTGGCCTCCCTATGCTCTTTGCATTGCCACTATACGTTCGCTTGCCTCGAAACACATGACATCGCAGCCGCAATATTCTAGCGCAAAACTGACCTATGAGTAAAGAAAGGGACTGAAGTACGTGAATATGACGATATAGTACGATAGGACGTGTATGTCCAATACAAACGAACGCGGTCACGACCATCAACCCTTGCAGGGTAGTCAGAGGTTCAGGTGTCCATCTCCGCAATTGCGAAGGTAGTAATTCTATAGCCACCTTGAACGTGTTGACCAGATAGTCAGTACTCAATATGACAGGTTGTAAGCCATGTCGCCAGTTACGAGCACTATTACCTATTTGGCGAACAGGTAGGTTTCCTCATGATGTTTTCCCTCACCGTAGTTACTGAGTTCTATATGTTATGACTTAAGTTTGTACTTACTGAGTATAGCACATATCAGCTGATTTATCTTGCTGCCCTCGCCAAAGACACAGTAATACTTCTTCATGATCGCAGCTGGAGACTGGATTCGCGCTCAGTATGCCGCCACATATGATTTTAACTAATGTCAATTTGTATAGATATCGTCTGTATATTTGAGGAGCGCAAATAGAACCGCGCTATAAAGAATCTTATCTGCGGAGATGCGAATCACTGACTGCCGTGAGTTGCTTCGATTCCCGAGAAATATGCCTACTTAATTTAGCTAGATGGAAAAGAATAAAGGAACGTTTTTTACTTATGCGATGGAAAAACAAGGTATTTCGGTTGAATACAAGCACTTCGTGACATATCTCAATATTTATTTCAATAAACAGAAATGTAACTACATTTAGTTAATTTTTAAATGAAAAAAGGTATCGCTGTCATTTTAAATTACTTTTTCGGCGTAGCTAGAATCTTGGAGACATTTCATTCATCACTTTTAACTTTATTTTCGGAACCGTAATAGCATTAACAAGAAAGTAGTAGTAACAGTTACTAACCCATCGCCCAATAGATTCCAGACCCTAGTCCCTTAGGCTACTATGGGATGCCGGAAAGAATGGCAGATAGGTCATATTCTAGTAATTAAATATCTAGACTATTACGGAACATACTGTGTGAAATATATGTACTATTAGTAATATGTTGTATAGATGGTCCCATGCTAGTCTACCACACAAAAGATTCCAAACTAGCTGCCGTTCTTCCCAACATGTCGTAGGCAACTAAGGGACTAGTCGTCATTGCCGATGGGTTAACAACCTGTTACCAATGTTCCATTTAACATTACAACGCCAATATTCAAGCTATTTTTAGTGTATCTTTGAGATATAATCGTCTCCAAGGTTCTGTCCACACCAAAAGTATGTATGTAATAATAGGTTGACTATAGTGTATTCGCATTAAGAAAATAGTGACGTCATCATGTCCCCACGATTTGACCAATGAGACGTGACAACGGTTTTCTGCAATTGGTCAGTATGACTTGTTTTCTCATTTACTCCCGTCCTCACGTCTCATTGGCCGGTTTAACCTCTGAATAACATGACGTCACTATTTACTTAATGCCAATAGCCTATAAATGAAACTACCAGTTGTATGCAGTTTCTTGTATTGCTTGTTTGGGCGTTAAGGTGCTATGACCCCTTGACGGAATACTTGTCGTAGCTCTTGGTAGGGTCGTAGGGCTCCCAGCGTGAGGCCGGGAAAATGTGTTTGTTCCGTTCATACCACGACCTGTCAAAGGAAAATATTTTGTCATTCATAGTTATATTATAATGAGATAAAAAAAGATGTATAAAAAATATTATTATGTTTTTGAAGACCTTTTAGCGTGAACTAACTATTAAGGGTGACGTTAGAAGTACCTAGAAATGCCAAGTGTTTACGAGGTGTATGGATGTCGATGAAGCAAAAGTGGTTGGCCAGGATTGGAACAACTGCCTATTGAAACAAACCTAAAATCTCTACATACGTTCCTGTAGGAATATGGCGGCATGACGAGTATAATATAATACTGTAATAACGTTCATGCGTATACATTCACGTCCTTTAATACCTTTTAGGGCGGATAGTCCTCTGATATTATCTTCTAGGCCACTTTTTAGCATGAATATTATTGTTAGCCTATCGCCCAATAGATTCCATTTACCCGTACTCCTTTAGTCGCCTTCTTCAACATGCCGGGAAGAACGGCAGGCTAGTTAACGTTACTAAACAGTCAGTAATTGTATTAGTACTTATTATATTCTTATGTATATTTGTGTTACATATATTCACGACCTCCAACCCTTGTGGGATGGACAGAACCTCGGTAACACTTTGTTCACATATATACTGACCTGAGCAGTACTTTCCCGGCGTGTGAGTCGCTCTTTTCAAGTGAGGCGTCGCTCTTCAGCCTTACGTCGTCCGCCACGTCGAACTGGAACAGGGGGCCGCTCTTGCCACGCGCCTGTACATCATACGCGGTTATTAGGGATTGAAGATGGAACAAATGGTGGAAATATATATAGTCTATTCGCGATAAGTAAATAGTGACGTCATGATATATAGACGTTAAACTGACCAATGAGACGTTAGTAAATGAGAAAACAATTCACATCGACAAATTGCAGACGACAGTTGTCACGTCTCATTGGTCAAATCGTCGGGACATGATGACATCACTATTTTCTTAATGCGAATGTACTATATATATATATTGAAAAAAGGTGACGTTAGGTGTACCTATAACCGCCGAGAGTGTATGAGAAGATGTATGAATGTCAATGAAGCGAAAGTGGTCTGTCAGGTACGGGAGAAATGGGGATCTGTGATCTCTGCCTACCCCTCTACAGGGAATCAGGCGTGATGTATATGTATGTATGTATGTACAAATGGTTAGGGTAGGTAACCAAAATAATTTGAACCATAAAGGGTTCAAAACCTCTATGTTTATAGAAGTGAACTTTTAGATACATTGTTAAATCAGTACTTTAGTTCCAAAGTAAGTTGAGGTATGTCTTGAATGGGTACCAATGGTTACTGCTCATGTTATTAGCTATAGATTTATGTAAAATGTAGCCAGTGCTGGTATAGGGCAACAGAGAACACCAGCTGCTACATTGGGTGTTGATTATCTCATTTAAACTTATAGATACATAGAAATTATTAGAAAATACATTAAGTTTTCACTAGTATATGCTTCTGGTCAGATCAGGGGCCACTAATGCCAAAAGTGGCAAATTACAGCCACTGAAGTATTACTGTATCGCTACTGAAGTAATATTGTGGCTAAAATGAATTAGTGGCGCAAGGGCCCAGATCAGGTCGAATCAGAACCTATGGCTACAGATTCATCAACCCATCATGGCAAACACACTTACAACTTATATTAAGCACTGTACCCCATCATCTGAACCCTACCAGCTTTTACCATACCTAATTACAAACCAACCACTCACCTTAGTAACAATGAAGTCATAGAACGTATAATGGTGGGGCAGTATCAAATCCTCCTTCACATACATTAGCTGGTCTGCCGTAGCTCCCTTTAACTCCGTGAAGTCAGTCCTTAGGAGTTCTAAGGCCCTTTGTAGCAGCTGATATATTGAGTTGCCTTTCTTAAGGGTCAGTTGTCTTCGGTGACCACCACCATCCCAGTAGCTGAATGTTACGTCTATAGGTTCTTCTTTAAGGGCGGCCTGGGCTTGTGCCCATTCTTCTCTGAGCCGTTCTCGTAGTCGCAACTCGGCTTCTTCCCGTTCTCGGTCAGGTAGGAAGGAAGTGTCTACGTCTGGATTCTTCTTGATGCGTTTGGCTACCTTTTAACGTAAAATTGGTTGGTTTATTAGGTGTTCTTTGGTTATATTTAATATTACATAAAAGAATTCTATGGGTCTATATGCAAGTTGAAATAGGACTGGTGTTAATAAAACTATAAATACCTGTATAAATACTGTGGTAGCAATATAGCAGGATATAAATATATACAATGTAACAGGTACTCATACAAAGAATAGTATGAGTACCTGTTATATTGTAGTTGTCGCTGGGTTTTCATACACCGTATAATCATAAAATGTCTACATTAATAAAGACAAATATTCACGACCATTAACCCTTGCGGGGTAGTCAGAGGTTCAGGTGTCCATCATCATACATTGTTATATTTAATAAATCAGTATTTACATCCATTGTCTACATCAATATATGAATGTGCCCATTTAATTTGATAAAAATATTATAAATCTACTAATATTATAAAAGAAATTATGTACAGTATGTATACTTACAGTCTTTGGCTCCTGCTCCTGCCAACTGGTGCTCGAGGGGCCACTTTCATCTTCTTCATCCTCCTCCTCGTCCGGATCAAAGGAGAGCGCTTGATCTGCCTCTTTTGCTGGTTCTTCTTCTCCTGCTTAGCACTGGCCTCTCTTTGGCGCTCCTGGTCAGCGTGCGCCTGCTTCTGAGCCCAGCCCTCTGCTCTCGTTGCTTGACGATGTGCTCCTGCCGCGCTCGCATCTCGTCCAGGGTGACCAGACCGATGGTAGAACTCTTGAGCTGCGCTTCCACTGCATCGTAATGGGTGGCGAACTTCTTCTCGATCTTATCAAGTCTTAGCTCTTCTTCTATGCGTTTCTTTCGTAGTTCTACTTCCTTGTTGGGCTTTCTCTCGTTTCTTCATCAAGTGCATAGCGCGCCCCGCTTCGAGGCGGCTCCCTTGTATTGAGCCATTTTTATGGTCTTTAGTAAGCTTGTTGGTTAGAAATTAACTGTATCGTGGATTGTTACTTCACAAATTAAGGTCTAAAACCAAGTTCTACTTCTTTTTAGAAGCACATAGTCTGTTTTAAAGGGTATACCTCAAACTGTTTCAATTTGGTACGTTTACTTAAATAAACCGGTCTCGGAAAATTAAGGTAATTAAAGCTATATTACTAGTTAGTAATAATTAGTAAATTGAGGTTTTATCCATTTAGCGAGAACTAAAAGCGTTTCTCTCTCAGATATACACAAACAATACCATTTAATTTTTTTATATTGATTTCAAAGGGCCACAATTCTTTTGCCAATGACAAGTTAATATTTCAGTAACAGTCATATAGTCTGGCTAACGAAAGTAGATACTGAAAAAGCGCGGCAAATTTAAAATATATTAGCTTTGCAACCCTAAAATAAAAAGGAAAGTCGGAACAAATCACTTTGATACTTTGACATTTATTTTTATTTTACAAGTGGATGTTTACAATTTTGTCTGCGTTATGACGTGATTAAACGTAGCTTATATAACTTGTTATCTCTTTATTAACTCCATACCAAACGTCACACGGATACGTCACTCTATTGTAGCGTATTAAAGGAACAAAAGAACAATCAAAAAATAACTAGAGTACCCGCCACATAAGGTGGCAGTTGGAGGCGTCGCCACAGTCGCGTAATCCAGTGTTGCCAGTAAACACGCCAAAACTAGCACTCACTGTGCCATACGGCTCGATACATTATATTGAGATTTCATTTGTAACGATCTTTGGTTGCAGAGCTATAAACTCAAATAAAACAAATTAATATACCAAAGTCAAAAGTCAAAATATTTTTATTCAAAATAGGCCCTATCATAAGCTCTCTTTGAAAGTTATTTTATGATCTAAGTACAAATTAAAAAAACTATATATTGACAAAAGGAATATATATGAGTGAAGTGGAAGGGCGGTTACGTAGGGGCCGGCCTAATAAGACATATATGTAACAGTCAGATAGACGCTATATTGAAAAAAGGTGACGTTAGGAGTACCTATAACCGCCGAGAGTGTATTAGAGAATGTATGAATGTCAATGAAGCGAAAGTGGTCTGTCAGGATCGGGACAAATGGGGATCCGTGATCTCTGCCTACCCCTCTACCGGGAATCAGGCGTGATGTGTATGTATGTATGTAAAAAAAACTATTTCAAATATGGCACTGAGCATTGTCTTTACATATTTTTACCGAGGTTAGTTTCACCAACCATTTCGGCTGCTCAAGATGCCACGTCATGAAGACCACGACCGCTCTGATAAGAGCGTAACGATTGAGAAGAAGAAGTTCAGCGGAGACCCTTGGAGAAGAACTAACAAGAAACTCCAGAAATCAATTTATTATAATCACCCTTAACAAACATAAAAATTACAAAGAGTGGGCCAAAAAACACAAACGCTGGTAATACTAAATTTACCTTTCATACAAAATAAACACGCAATGGCGGAAACGTCAAATTTAGTTCCAAGTTTGGCTACTGCCACCTTATGTGGCGGGTACTCTATTACACATAACTCAACCATAACGAAACATCAACAACACGCCCTCTTGTTGCGTCAGAAATAGGGATTCCATACACTGATTCTGATTTTACCAAATTTTTCGGAAAACAGACAAAAAATATTTTCTTTAAAATAAAATTGCCAAGTTTTTCTCTACCTAATTAGTTAAGCTATAGTGTACCTAATTACTTAAACTATTTATTAGACCAGCGTAAGGCTTAGTGTAGCTCTTGAAATGATCCAACACGTACATATAATACTTGTTTTCTATTAACACAATTTTAGCACACGTACGAATTTTTAAAACTCATTTATAAAATGTTTTAAAATAAGTTTGTTTTAAAAATGCCTTTTTGGAATTAATTGTTCCTAAGTACTTTCTGCTTAAAACACCCCAAATTTTAGGGTAAATATCCGATGGTAGGAACACTTTAGTGTTGTCATATAAAAAGTTTGCCAAAATAATCCAGTATCTACTTTCGTTAGCCAGACTATAATATAGTAAAATAGTAAAGGATAATAAAAAATTTTTAACTTTGAGTAAATACTCTAGTCATATCATTTAGCAAACTTATGAAATAATACTTGTATCTGTATAAAATAATCTGCAGATCTAAAAGCTTTAAAATAAAAATATCGGAGTAAGTTAGAGATCCCGCCACATAAGGTGGCAGTTGGAGGCGTCGCCACAGTCGCGTAATTCAGTGTTACCAGTAAACACGCCAAAACCTAGCACTCACTGTGCCATACGGCTCGATACATTATAGGTTTCATTTGTAATGGTCTTTGGTTGCAGAGCTATAAACTCAAATAAAACAAATTAATATATCAAAGTCAAAATATGTTTATTAAACTATTTCAAACATGATTAATAATTAACGGGACTTATCTCTTCTTATTATATATTACATATATTATGTGTTCCTTCACTCTGTCCGCAATAGACCGTTTAGTGTGTTCGACGTAGGATTTCCCACAGCTGCAATCAATCTTATACACACCCTTATATCTTATATCATGAGTATAAATCGCGAATATCTTAAAACTATTATTTCAAACATGGCACTGAGCATTGTCTTTACATATTTTTTACCGAGGTTAGATCAGCGGAGACCCTAGCTTGGAGAAGAACTAACAAGAAACTCCGGAAATCAATTTATTATAATCACCCTTAACAAACATAAAAATTACAAAGAGTGGGCAAAAAACACAACGCTGGTAATACTAAATTTACCTTTCATACAAAATAACACGCAATGGCGGTAACGTCAAATTTAGTTCCAAGTTTGGCTACTGCCACCGTATGTGGCGGGTACTCTAAATTTGACGTTTCCGCCATTGCGTGTTATTTTGTATGAAAGGTAAATTTAGTATTACCAGCGTTGTGTTTTTTTGCCCACTCTTTGTAATTTTTATGTTTGTTAAGGGTGATTATAATAAATTGATTTCCGGAGTTTCTTGTTAGTTCTTCTCCAAGCTAGGGTCTCCGGCTGATCTAACCTCGGTAAAAAATATGTAAAGACAATGCTCAGTGCCATGTTTGAAATAATAGTTTTAAGAGATTCGCGATATTATACTCATGATATAAGATATAAGGGTGTGTATAAGATTGATTGCAGCTGTGGGAAATCCTACGTCGAACACACTAAACGGTCTATTGCGGACAGAGTGAAGGAACACATAATATATGTAATATATAATAAGAAGGATAAGTCCCGTTAATTATTAATCATGTTTGAAATAGTTTAATAAACATATTTTGACTTTGATATATTAATTTGTTTTATTTGAGTTTATAGCTCTGCAACCAAAGACCGTTACAAATGAAACCTATAATGTATCGAGCCGTATGGCACAGTGAGTGCTAGTATTGGCGTGTTTACTGGTAACACTGAATTACGCGACTGTGGCGACGCCTCCAACTGCCACCTTATGTGGCGGGATCTCTAAATACATAAAAATAGAGATCCCGCCACATAGAGATCCCGCCACATAAGGTGGCAGTAGCCAAACTTGGAACTAAATTTGACGTTACCGCCATTGCGTGTTATTTTGTATGAAAGGTAAATTTAGTATTACCAGCGTTGTGTTTTTTGCCCACTCTTTGTAATTTTTATGTTTGTTAAGGGTGATTATAATAAATTGATTTCCGGAGTTTCTTGTTAGTTCTTCTCCAAGCTAGGGTCTCCGCTGATCTAACCTCGGTAAAAAATATGTAAAGACAATGCTCAGTGCCATGTTTGAAATAATAGTTTTAAGAGATTCGCGATTTATACTCATGATATAAGATATAAGGGTGTGTATAAGATTGATTGCAGATGTGGGAAATCCTACGTCGAACACACTAAACGGTCTATTGCGGACAGAGTGAAGGAACACATAATATATGTAATATATAATAAGAAGGATAAGTCCCGTTAATTATTAATCATGTTTGAAATAGTTTAATAAACATATTTTGACTTTGATATATTAATTTGTTTTATTTGAGTTTATAGCTCTGCAACCAAAGACCGTTACAAATGAAACCTATAATGTATCGAGCCGTATGGCACAGTGAGTGCTAGTTTTGGCGTGTTTACTGGTAACACTGAATTACGCGACTGTGGCGACGCCTCCAACTGCCACCTTATGTGGCGGGATCTCTAAGGTGGCAGTAGCCAAACTTGGAACTAAATTTGACGTTACCGCCATTGCGTGTTATTTTGTATGAAAGGTAAATTTAGTATTACCAGCGTTGTGTTGTTTGCCCACTCTTTGTAATTTTTATGTTTGTTAAGGGTGATTATAATAAATTGATTTCTGGAGTTTCTTGTTAGTTCTTCTCCAAGGGTCCTCCGCTGAACTTCTTCTTCTCAATCGTTACGCTCTTATCAGAGCGGTCGTGGTCTTCATGACGTGGCATCTTGAGCAGCCGAAATGGTTGGTGAACTAACCTCGGTAAAAATATGTAAAGACAATGCTCAGTGCCATGTTTGAAATAGTTTTTTTAAATACATACATACACATCACGCCTGATTCCCTGTAGAGGGGTAGGCAGAGATCACGGATCCCCATTTGTCCCGATCCTGACAGACCTCTTCGCTTCATTGACATTGATACATTCTCTAATACACTCTCGGCGGTTATAGGGTACTCCTAACGTCACCTTTTTTCAATAGGACTCTATCTGACTGTTACATATATGTCTTATTAGGCCGGCCCCTACGTAACCGCCCTTCCACTTCACTCATATATATTCCTTTTGTCAATATATAGTTTCTTTAATTTGTACTTAGATCATAAATAACTTTCAAAGAGAGCTTATGATAGGGCCTATTTTGAATAAAAATATTTTGACTTTTGACTTTGGTATATTAATTTGTTTTATTTGAGTTTATAGCTCTGCAACCAAAGATCGTTACAAATGAAACCTCAATATAATGTATCGAGCCGTATGGCACAGTGAGTGCTAGTTTTGGCGTGTTTACTGGCAACACTGGATTACGCGACTGTGGCGACGCCTCCAACTGCCACCTTATGTGGCGGGGTACTCTATATACAGTGATATTGCATCTGATTTTTACCAAATATTCAATAACCTAGCGGTTAGCTGAAATTCATCTAATAATATAATGAATATGACGATAAAAATGAATATTACGGTGAGGGAAAACATCATGTGGAAACCTACCGGTTCCCCGAACAGATAATAGTCAGTGCTTGTAAATGGCGACATGGCTTACCACCTGTCACATTGAGTACTGACTATTTGGTCAACACGTGAGTTATTGCCACCTTGAGGCAATAGAATAACGATTTTCGCAATTGCGGAGATGGCAACCTAAACCTCATTAATGATTAAAATATTGTATTTACTTTTAATTTTCACGATTTTCGTGTGACAAACATGAAACAAATGCAGCCCTTATGATTTGAGATATTTTTAGTAGCGACCATGACTAATTAGTAATTATGTAGCTTCATACAAATATATCGTATACTTAGTGTAATTTTTTTAATAATCTCACAATGGGATATCTCATATATTTATTATTCCCAATTGTTTTCTTAATCATTATTAGCAGCGTGTAATATGACGTAATCCTAAAATGTATGACGTGACATAGCAAAGATAAACATTGGTTATCAGTCATGTCAAATGACCGCTGTTATACTCATGCATATTCATACCTAAAACTCGGAAAAGGTTACGAAAAGCAGGTAAAATGCAATATATCTAACTAGAGCAATATAAGCTTTGTATGAAAAAATTAAAAGAATGCTAAATAGCTGTCGATTTTCCCAGTATGTCGTAGGAAGGGACTAGGGGTAAAAAGAGTCTATTAGGTTCAGTCCACACCGAAAGGGCTAAAAGGAAGTGATTATAATTAGATATGAATAGCATCCCCCCAGTCAGCATTAATCACTATAAGGCCGAATATAGATACCGACTATTCCTATGTCGAACAATAAGCTTGTTTTCGACTCCTCTTACAAAAAAAACAACTCCATCCTCCACCTCTTCACTTCAGAGGTCAGATTAAAGGTGACCGCCGATAGATGTCACTACGGCGGAAACAAAAGCCGCTGATTGGGAGTCACACCTGTGTCCACAAGAGGGCACCACTCTAATTATATTCTCGTTCTCTCTGTATGACTATTGCTTAAATTGTACTTTTGGCTTTAAAACAATGATCTGTATTCATCAATACATTCATATTCACTCCCTTCGTCCCATTTAGAAGCAATATAATAAAGACAATAAACCCCTTTCAGATGGGCTAGCAGTGCGGTCGGTTTTCTATAGATATTTTTAAACACTCGCCCATACTCAATTATTTACTATGTGAGACGACCCGGGTATCCCGATAAATAAATAAATAAATAATAATAAGTAAGGCCCCCGCGACCACAGCCTATCCAAACGTCGGGTGATATCAAGGTATCTATATCTTTATTAATTTATCGTGATACGACCCTGTCTCACATAGTAAATAAAATGTCGGTTTTCTTTTGGTAATGATATGTAGAATGCTGGTAACAGGTTGCTAGATCGAAAAGGCGGTAAGAAAGGCAGCTAGTTAGCATTGTATCGCAAACTCCAACAGAACAACAATGCAAAATTAAAAACAAGCATAGGTGAGGAAAAACATCTTCAGGAAACATACCTATTCCTCGAAACGGGTTATATGCTTGTAAATGTCAATACGGTTCATTACCTGCCACATTATATTCTGATTACGGGTTAAAGGAGATGGTGACATAAAATAACTAACTGGACAGTTACTGATGTGGTCACTTGAACCTTTTACTACCCCATAAGGGTTAATGGTCTTGAATGTTCATGTCTTGATCTACTGTGTTTAGAAGTAGTAGTAGTATAGTATTATAACATAATACCTAATAGATATGAGGTAAAAACCGGTAACTTTACAGCTAAATATGTGATAATCGTGTTCAAAAATGTTAATCCTTAGTAATCACAAAACTAAGATTGATATTACAGTAAACAAATTTCTATTAACACACACAAAACATAACATCACGGTTGTTATCTCTTGAGGAGTAAGTATTCGATTATATATTCGATCCGAATAGATGTTGCATCCGATGGTCGTTCATTTCTGATATACTGGCGGTACTGTATGGTTATTATACATACTATTCAATTCAACGTAAGCAATGCCAAAAAGGATTTAGAGAGAAGACCGCGTCTCCGAAATTTTTTTTACCTCAAACGGGATTAAAGAAACATATTATGTGTAGCATAAAGTAATAACTGTATTGGCTGTAGAAACAATATAATAATTATTGCTGTAAAAAGCGACGTAGCTTTCACATTGAGTACTGACTATCTGGTCAACACGTGGGTTCAAGGTGGCCATAAAATTACCACCCTGAATCCCACCCGTTCGGAAAATTTAGGTACATTCGACCCTAGGACCATGCAAAGGTAAAAGATAGTGATGTTTAACCACTGTTACCTAGATGTAGTGTCACTTTGGTGCATCGCCGTGTGGCGGTCATGCCACTTGGCGGCGCGTGGTGCCGCGTTGGCGGATGGAAATGCGACAGCCGTCCGCTGGTTTCAACGCTATGCCGCCAGTAACAGTTAAGCGGCGGCGACGACATGGCGGATTCCCACCATTCCGCGGTTCACCGGAGATAAGGTATGTTTACAATTGTAGTGTATTGAGAAAAGTTTTCATGGCAGGGATTATTTGGCATGTTTTCTTTTTAATTTCGGGAGTGAATAGATTGAAGACTTATTTATTAGATGGATTTTTGAACATAGAGACTTTTTGTTGGCGTTTTATTTAGATGTGGATATGAGATGTTATTTAAATTACTTCGCAGTTTCCGAGAGAGACATTAGAAACGCTACTCTCTCAAGGGTTAATGGTCGTGAATATGTACCTATGTTTTAAAAAATATTAAATTATAATATAAAAAATACTGAATATTACAGATTTGAATATTAATCTTACAAATTCGGTGTTACGAGTTGTTGTGACTGATTAGATAAATAAACATTCTTGATGATACAAGAATAGCCATACCAGCTGTGTTGTAATTTAAAGTATTAAAATAGTTGATTTTTTATACGCTTAATTTATAATTACTTATTTAATATATACACAGCACTAAAGAAAGAAATATAATATTTAAATTCCAATTGCGTAAATGCAGAGACCGTCAATTTCTTATTATTGATTGATGATTAATCATTTATGTTAGATTTCAGCGACATAAATAGTGTCTTTATTTTAATTAATTAGTAGCATTGTGTATAGCTTATAAGTTATATATTGTATAGGTTATTAGTATAAGTGTTAAGTTTAGTAAGTGTTTACTGAGTAGCATTAGGTTCATCCTGTAAAGAAAGATGTAAGGTCTGATAATAATGAACCAATAAATAATAATAAAATATAATGTTTTCCAATATAACTTTTTCCACATAGTGATAATAGATCGATATATAAAAACAATGTTGAGGTAATTACCCTCGCAATAATCCTGATAAAAAGCAACGATTTCCACTATCTGAACGATGTGTTATCTATCTCTATATACATATGTCTAGTTTTATTCATGTGTTTTAATTATCGATTTCATTGAGAATAATATTAATATCCAAACATTGAGACTATTAACTAATCAACACCTGGTCGGACTTAAAATAAAATATCACGGCAGTTAACTTTTACAGGGTACTCAGAGGCTTAGTGTCCACTATCAATTGAGGATTAAGTAGAATGGTCTTGGGCCAATCTAAGCCCATTTTTTACCAGATAATCTAGTTTTCTAGTCACTATCTCTACTCAAAGAATAATGGTCGTGAAGATAAATTATGTTATATTGAATTTAAATTATAATTTTATTCAGTGGTAGTGTATCACGATTCGGTTTACCACCTGTTACATTGGGGACTGACTAGTCAACACGTGGGTACGAGGTGACCATAGAATTACAACCTCCATAATTGCGGAGATAAGGAACCTCTGACTATCCCGCAAGGGTTTATTGTTGTGACAGCGTTTAACATTTGGCTAATGTGTCTATTCGTAGCAGATACTTAGCTTAGGTTAGTTGTCCCGAGCTAGTTTGATTTGTAACAAAATATAAACTAGCTGTCATTCTTGTCGACATATCTGAATCGACTAAGGGACTAGGCACCAATGAAAACTATCTTGAATTGGCTAGCAACCTGTCACCAATTATCATATTACATCACAACCCCAATATCGACATCAATATCAATTTCGACCTCCGTGGCGCGATCGGTTAGACGCCTAAACGCTAATCATGAGGTCTCAGAATTAGGAGCTACGCTTTTCTTCTGCTTCTCAGTCCGGTCCGATGATTATATATGCTATATATGTATTTATCTATATATAATATGTATATATTTCTTAAATATACGTCGACTAGTACCCTTAACACAAGTCTTAAATGTACTTACCAAGGGGCTAGTTAAATTGGTGTAATAATGTCCAAATATTATTATTATTATTCAAGCTAAAAAGTGACCTAGGAGATAATAGTCTCTCCTAGGTTCTATCCCATAAGGGACTAAATGCCATAAATGTACATGTATTTAGTATGTGTAATCAGTCTGCCGCTGTCTTGTTCCAGTGGTCAGATTGGCTGGTATGGACCAATGATATCAAGTGGCTATGGACAGCGCAACCCACCTTTGTGCTCTCTCAAGCGGTTTACATCTTCGCTGGTCTGGTCACCCTTTTGCATGGTAAGGGATTGATGGTTTTTATATCTATGCCTATTTTGTAGAACCTAATGTTATAATGGTGTATCAGACGAATTCTAACCTCTTTATGTCATTTTTATGTCACTAAGCTCCTGTACAATCTAAAAGGGATAAAAGGAAGTGAATGTACAAGTATATGTATATTATGTACGTGTAATTCAATGGTTAAGGGTCTAATGCTACACTGGAATGTAAATTAAATACTAAAGAATCATCTCTTCTTGCATGTCGTAGGACTAAAAGATTAGAGATATATTAAGCGATGGGTTAGCAACATGTTATCAATATTTTATATTAATGCCATCACGATCCCATCAATTCTAATAAAAATGAGGATCTACTATATATATCACCGGGCAAAGGCAAAGAAAGAAAATAAGAATATTTTCAATAAAATACACAATAATGTCCCAAAATGTCTATCATGGAAGGGAATGAAAGAAAACAATAAATAGCAAAAATCCTTTAAGGGACATGAATAGGTAGAGATCACGGATCCCCATGATAATATGTAATCATATCAAAGTATGTATGATTTATACTACTACTATAATATGTGTATGTATGTATAATATTTATTTATTTATTCTTTCTTCCTCAAACATCGATTATTACAGGCTTAACCTAATGCAATCGAGTAAGACACTTATTAAATTATATGTGTTTCTACAGCCTTCAGGAAAGGTGGTCGTTGGCCATGGCTATGGCTGGCCACAGTTCTTCACGGCCTCTACGCCGATAACTTCTGGCACTTCGCTCTGCCAGAGTTCGACAATTTCTGGCACTCGCAGACTGCCATCATGTTCCTGGGAGCTCGACTGCCGCTGCATATCATCCTTCTTTGTGAGTAGACACATATGGTTAACAATAAAATATGAAATTGGTGACATTGTTTCTTTATAATTTGTTTTTGTAACTGGCACTGGGCAAAAAATCCTGAAAGCCGGAGTTTCTTGTTGGTTCTTCTCCAAGCCAGGGCTTCCGAACCAACGGTAGAATTTAAACGCTAAGAGACAACCAGTGTCAGGCAAATGTTTTGACTTTCAATGAATGTACTATACTTGTACTTATGTTGAATAAAAACATTTGACTTTGACTTTGTTCTCAAGGCAAAACAGAAGAGCATGTATGAGAAGGTCAATCAGTGTGAGTGAAGGAAGAGAGATTTGTCAGGATAGTTTCAGGTGGCTATCGATATATCCTCTTAGGGATTTAGAGGCGTGAATATATGTATGTATGTTTTGAAATGAATTATAGATGAATAAAAAATACATAACAGTATTTTTTTATTTCTCCTTAAAATTCATAACATAAATGTTATGAATTTACTATCCCGTGCCCCAAGTCACGTTTAATCTGGAACGCAATGGAATGTTAACTATCTACCGTTCTATTCGTTAATGGATGACAAGCAAGTAAGGGATTACGGTCAATGGATGTTATTTTGTGACGTACTTCCAATCTGTGACTATTGGTCTGCATCAATGCTATCACAATATTAATAGCAATGCTAAAAGTTTCCAAGGAGATCTCTAATCTCAATTAAAATTAGGAATCAACTATGTTATATCGTCTCTGACAGATAAGCATATGTCTACTTCAGTATATTATTCTTATATGTGCGCTTAGCATCATTCTTATATGTGAATTTAGTATCTTTTTATTCTCTAAAGCCTTTTATCGACCATCACATATATTTCTCATTACAGACCCTGCCTTCATCTACCACGCAGCATACGCGGTATCTAAGCTTCATCTACCAGCGATATCAGAAGCCTGCGCCGTAGGTTTGGTCACCGTTCTCATAGACATACCCTACGACATCGTAGCCGTGAAGTTCGTGCACTGGACGTGGCATGACACTGACCCTAATATCTTCGACCGCCATTATTGGGTGCCATGGAACTCCTACTACTTCCACGCGACCTTCGCTGCCAGTCTGGTTTTCTTCTTCCATGTGGTGAGGAAGGTGGCTGGCTCCCAGAGCGGAGAAGTGGGCGTCTGCTGGGTGAGATAGTCTTGTTTATTTGGTAAAGAAGGAATATATAGGTGTAAGGATAGTTTGTAGAGAACTAGTGACCCGCTCCGGCTTTGCACGGGTATAAAATATATAGCCTACTCCACTATTTAATGAACGTTATTATACATATAAACCTTCCTCTTGAATCACTCTATCTATTGAAATATTGAAACCGCATCAAAATCCGTTGCGTAGTTTCAAAGATTTAAGCATACAAAGGGACATAGGGACAGAGAAAGCGATTTTGTTTTATATTATGTAGTGATTAGGTGCCAGAATAATAAAAATTTAGTATAATTTGTATGGAAATGCTAGGAATATTTAGGTAAATGCTAATTTTCTTCGCTGAGGCTGAGAATAGTCTTGTTTCGTGCTATCTGCTAACGTTCAGAGTGCTACTGCCATCACCATTAACTAGATAGCTGCCAATATTTTAGCCGTCTCGTATAAGGTGGTTTAGGAGACTAAAGGTTAATGCAATTTATTGCCACGAGCAATTTGTATTTCATAATGATGCCCTAATATAAACCTGTTTAAGTGCTAAAATTGGCCACGGTGATTATTATGTCTCCGAGGTTCTGTCCAATCTAAAGGGATATTGTATCTATGTACACATTCATGACTTAGTCAAGACTGTACATGAATAAGGGACATTAATATGTAGATATCCAGATCCCGAATAATCCTGACTGTATCTTCGTTACAGAATAAAAAAGCGAACTCATAGCATTATTGGTATCCGTACTTCTGGGCATGCCAGGCGGCGTTCTTCTCTTCGTGCCACTCTACCATCCTCTTCACGACATGTTCCACGTTCATTCTGAAGTTACTTTCTTCGCGCTCTTCGCTATCTTTGGAGCTATAGTGCTGGTGGGACTTCTCGGCGACCCGGGAGAAACCTAAAGAAAGGTAATTATTAGAAAAGAAAAAACAAACGCATTCACGACCATTAACCCTTGCAGTGTAGTCAAAGGTTCAGGTTTACATCTCCACAATTGCGAAGGGTAGTAATTCTATGGACACCTCGAACCCACGTGTTCACCAGATAGTCAGTACTCAATGTGACAGGTGGGTAAGCTATGTCGCCATTTACAAGCATTAACTATTACCTGTTTGGGGAACAGGCAGGTTTCCTCGCGATGTTTTTCCTCATCGTATAATTCGATGCATTTCGTAAATGTGTTTTATTCCGAAAATGTACATAGAAATTCATTAAAATTCATTTCCATTGGTACATGCTCAAGCGGGATTTGAACCCTGTACCCACTGATACAGAGCCAAGCCCCAAACAACTGAGCTACGTCGAAAATAGAATTATTATTAGAAAATAGTGCTATTTGAGGCACTATTCCATCAATTAGCCCATTGGGTCAAGGGTGTATTTAATTAAAAAAAATCCTTTGTACTTCTACCACTTAGCACCTTGGTTAGATCGTATTAAGCTTATATTAAGGGTGAGTTGATTAAAATACGTATATGAACATTACTCGCTCTTTCAAGAGTGTAACAACTAAGAAGATAATACAAACCCGAAATTGAACCAATTGAAGAAACACTTCTCAAAGCGGGAAGCGTAGTGTGATTAGATATTCTATACCAGTGGATAGAATCAATAGGAAAAAATTGACCGTTTCTTTATTTTCTAGTTTCACTTATATACTAAACTAGCGACCGGCTCTGGCTTCGCACGGGTATAAAATAGCCTACTCCACTAATTAATCGATGTTATTATACTTATAAACCTTCCTCTTGAATCACTCTATCTATTAATAAAACCGCATCAAAATCCGTTGCGTAGTTTCAAAAATTTAAGCATACAAAGGAACATAGGGACAAAGAAAGCGACTTTGTTTTATACTATGTAGTGATATCAAATGTACTGTACTTATCCTTATTTTCCAGCCTGACCACAGTAGACTTCCTGCTGCTATTCCAGCTGATGGTCCACTATCTGTTGTACTGGGCCTTCGTGATGTGGGGCTCTCCGGAGAACGAGTGGTCCTTGGGGCTGCATGAACCTGTGGGCCCTTGCGACCAAGTTGCTACTCTTACTACGCCTTTTTGGACAGGTGGGTTACGTATAGAATAACATAAATATAACATACACTTCACGACTTGTCACGACACACACTCCCTTTTTTATTTGAATAGGACAGGTATATACAATTTTAAAAAGTCAAAGTTTTCTTTTACCTATACATGACGCCCGTTTCCATGTAGAGACGTAAACAGGGATCACGGATACCTATCTGCCTCGATATTGAAAAACCACTTTCACATCATTGACATTCATACATTCCTCATACAAACTTGGTAGTTATAACTACTTCTAACGTCACCCTCTTATAAAATGGTATACAAATAGTACACACAGTTGGTCTTCAATGTTTTTATCTATTATACAAAAAATTTCGTCTTTCATAAATCACAGACTCTGAAGAAAAGGAAGTACTTCTGCGCGCAGAACTACGACGAAGGCTACTTTGATTTCCACTGCGTTGGTAACCGCCTGCCTCCCCACGGTGCTACGTGGTACACCATTTGTGGAACGCCCTTCCAGTGAGTATTACTAAACGTACATACACACTCGCCTCCAGCCGCAAGTGTATAACAGTAAGGGTTACAAAGAAAAAAACGTAATGGTAACGTAGATCCCGTTGTTTTGGACAAGGATTTTGGATATTTTAACTTAATAGGTCTAATAAAACTTGCGTCTCGCATTCTCTTGTCCAAGGCTACTAATAATATTAGTACCAATATTTTAAACCACAGCATCTTCCTGAGATGTCACCTGAAAAAATGCCTTTGTAATTTAACTAGTGGACTATTGCCGAGATTTTCACTGGGATTTAAAGCTTGTAAGAACGAGTTAGAAATGTAACGTGATAAATTCACGACCTTTAATCCCTTTCGGCTTAAAACCAATGTGTTTACGTTCTGTACATTATACTGTTAGGATATATTAAGGTGCCTACACATCTTTTTAAAAATACTCAAATAACTTCCACATACAAGAAGTATTCCATACATACCATATGAAACTAACCCGCTCTTTTCTTACAGGAACCGCACTGAATACATCGTGGTTCTGTCAACCATCCTAGTGATAGCTTCGGCTGTCTTCTACTCTCTCTACTTCAAGACTCTTCCCGCTGCGGCTCCCAAGAAGAAGCAGAAGACTAATTGAGACTATGCTCTCACCAACAAGTGCCTATTTCGTACATATGTACAACATACAGATAGTCATTAATTAACTAAAGATGTGACTATTGGGTATTTTAAATCCCGTTATTCAAAAGTGTTCCATTTCTAGATATGTATTGGATATACCTACAACGTAATGTGGTGTAATTGTTTTTTGCATTGGTTTCATTTATCGAATAACGCTGTGTTCCCACAAGAATTAGCATATTTATTGATGTAATAGATTAATTTTTTTAAGATTTTTTTTTATAATATTAGATAGTTTTAAATGTCTAATGAAATTTTATTTAAGAGCTTCTTACGTTAAACTTCTTAAATGTTGTTTTATTTTAATATTGTACTTATTTATTGTGAATAGGCGCTGTTCGGGATTCAAAAGATTAAGCTATTTATTTTTTTGATTTTATTGTGTTCTTTGTTGCTTAATATTAATTAATAATTTTAATAAAAGGAAAAACTTTGTATTTTAATGTGTCTTTATATAATTATCACGTCCGTAGGGTTTGACAGAAGTTAATATTTAATTCCTACCTTTCTCATCTGTTACGGAGCTTTTAATGCTGTACTGGCTGTGTTATATTACTTAATGTGCTGAGTTGAATAAATAAATAATTAAATATTCATGAAATTTACCTCTATTTTTATAAATCTAATGCGATAGATACTTTCGTAACTTGTATATAAATAACATTTTATGTAAATATTTGAAACCTTCATATTCGTAACATTCAACACACTTCCTTGAGGAAGCTTAAGAATGGAGAGGTACCATCCGATCTTTAACGGGAACGAGTGTAATATGTCGCTGCTTTAAAACTAAACTGAAGAAACTCGAAAAACATTTTATCTCAAAAAGATTAAATAATAAGTACATAAACCATATTCAGTTAATAAAAAGATAAAAAATGTATTTATATTTAATCATTTTTTTAAATTATATGCAATTTAATGTCAAAAATATATCAACTATATTATAAAACAACGTTTTTTTGCAAAATAGTGTTTTTTTGAGTTTCTTCACTTTAGTTTTAAAGCAGCGATGTATATAGTACAAGTGAACTAAGTTTTAGATACCTACATACAGATCACAACAATCTCTGTACAGAAAGGTCGGCGAAGGGGTTCGCGATCCTGGTAAACCACTTGAAATGCATAATTATAGGAACGTATTAGATAAGACACCAGCAAAAATTTGAAGCAGAAAACTTATATAGGCATGGACAATTATGTCAGTGAGAAGCGTAGGTATATAGTGTATAGTGTTGGGATTAAACGCAAACCATAGAAGAAAAAGGCGAGCGAAATAAAAATGCAGCAAAGCTCAGTATCGATATAATACATTTATTTCATCTACGACAACTAAGTATCACTTCAATGATATGTTCGTTCCGTGAAGCTTGGCGCCAACACTTACTCAAAATTATATAGATAATACACAGTGGTTACATTGGGACACTGCGATGCCCAATAACAACAAAATAATATAAATTATACAAACATTACGTGTTAAAATTATATATCACTCAATTCCAAAATATAACGTAAGAACCACTAAATCAACCTATACAAATAAATATCAAAGCATTAAACGATATACAGAATAACTTTTAAACATAATGGGCTTTAAGCTTAAATAATATAAATAAGTGTTGCGCTTCGCTTCACGATTGCACTTATTTCTAATTGTGTTCCTTATAGATAAGGTTTTGGGCGGAAGCGGTAGACTTCGAGTGAGCAGTATGCGCACGCGAAGCTCACGTTAGCTCATCTTTTGTATACGCTTAAGGTTAAGGCAGAAATCTACTGACACGCGCCTTATACGCAATAATATTGAAATGCTATAGCTATGGTACAGTTAACAACAATATTCATATATAATTGGAACAATTAACACACTAAATCGTATTCTTGTTTTGTCGTCTCAGCCCTGCTTCGATGCTTTGTGCTATTATACTTCACTCATGTTCGACGTAAACTAGAAACTGTGCCATCAGAATAATCTACTTTTTATGTAGAATAACATCAACGAAGTCGGCAGTAAATCAAACTCACTACGTTAACTGCCTTTGTATTTTATAAATAAGATAATTTATCATTTGAAAACAATGTAACAATTATCACAACAGCTATAAATCATTGACTCTATATACATACAATAACTTCGATTAAACATTTACGCTACCTAGTCAACAAACATTATGTCCAATTAATAACTTATACAATTAAAAATAACTCCCTACTTACAAATTAAAAATCCACATTCGAGTAAAAAAGAACACCCTTAACTATTAAAATATTCATAACATAAGCACAAGTAACTAGGCAATGTCAAAATAAATTATTTTACGCAGGTACGTCAGTGAAACGCTCTTCTGTAACACTTTCTGGTCAACAAACAACGTTATCTAGCAACATATAACAGAAATAACCACCGTAATTAACAGAAACTTATCAGAAACATACATTTTTTTTACACCTATGTATCATATCGTTGACTACGAAAAGCTTTGTGCTTCGGGGAATGACACAAAATGGTAACCTAGACCTATCAACCAACAAATTCTTACAACGGAGGTACTATAAATGCCACTTTAGTTTACTACTCAGGGCGGTTGTTAAACAGCTCGTCGACTACCGTGGGATCCGCCAGGGTAGATATATCCCCCAAGTTACGGTCTCCTATCGCCACTTGCCTGAGAACCCGGCGAAGAATCTTCCCAGACCGGGTCTTGGGGAGACCGGGCGCGTATTGTACCACATCTGGCATCGCGAACGCCCCGATACGGTTACGTACTAGCATTTTGAGTTCGCCTACGAGTTTTGGATTGAACTCTGCGCCCTCTGTGAGTGAGATGAAGCAGTAGAGCGACTCTCCTTTGACGGGGTGCGGTCGGGAGACTACCGCTGCTTCAGATACTAGGGGATGTTCGGTGAGAACGCCCTCGACCTCTGCGGTGGACATGAGGTGCCCTGATACGTTTAGCATGTCATCCATACGGCCCGTCACCCAGAGGAAGCCGTCTTCATCGCGTCGGGCTCCTGAAATGCAACAAAAAAAAATTGTTTGTAGACACTATGTTGATTGTGGCTAGGCTCCTATTATGTTCTTTATAGCACTTTTAGGCTCAACAGCGCAACTAGTGGCTGATCCTTTGTCTCAGTAGTCGATTCTACTACTATCAATGATGATGTAAGATGTAAGTACCAAGAGCATCATAAGTCGACAAATTTCAAGAATTGTTTTAGACTAATGGATAATATTCACAGTATTATCAATTGATTTCATCACAAAAGTGTAACCACAAAGTCCAGAGTTCAAGCGATTGTGATTGTGTGATTATCTGATCAAGTAAACTGTGACTAAAACTGCAGACGAACAATCATTAAAAAAACAAACGCGTTCACGACCATTAACCCTTGCGGAGTAGTCAGATGTTCAGGTTTCCATCTCCGCAATTGCGAAGATAGTAATTCTATGGCCACCTAGAACCCACGCGTTGACCAGATAGTCAGTACTCAATGTGACCGGTGGTAAGCTGTGTCGCCATTTACATGCACCTATTCGGGAAACAGGTAGGTTTCGTCACCATGTTTTCTCTCACCGTAATATTCTATGCATATCGCTAAAGTATTTTTGTTACTAAATGTACGTAGAAATTCATTAAACTACATTCCATCGGTACACGCTCAAGCGGGATTTGAACCCTGTACCCACTGATACAGAGTCAAGCCCCAAACAACTAGGGCCTTACTGCGCTAATGCATGTTAGGCACACAAAATGGAGTGCCAAAAGTGTCAAATTACGGCCACTGAAGTATTACTTTATCGCTCCTGAAGTAATATTGTGCCTAAAATGCATTAGTGGAGTAAGGCCCCTGAACTACGTTGAAAGAATACATTAATACTTTGAAAATTTAGACAACCAACACTCACCATCTCCAGTACAGTAATACCCCTTGAACTTGGAGAAGTACACATCCTGGAACCGCTGGTGGTCTCCGTACAGGGTATTCATGATACCTGGCCAAGGTCGGGAGAAGACCAGATAACCCTCACCGGGGCCTTCTATCAACTCGCCTGATTCACTCAACAGGGCAGGCTGGACTCCGAAGAACGGGAAGCCCTGGAAATATGCAATAGTGACTTATGCTGGGTGTACTAATTGCTACATAGTGGGGCTGGTACTACTTTGTACTCTATATGGAATATAGATATAATAGAGAATAATTTAACTTGAGAGAATAAAAGAAGATTACCACAATAATTATTGTGAAATTCAGCTGTTCTACGGTACGGGAAATGCCGTCAGGACACCTTTCTATTTTTCGCAATAGACAATGTAATGCATTAATATAATTGTATGTATGTGTCAATGGGGTTCACCAATTGTTACATTAAGAACTCACTTTATCAGCTGAACAGCCGAGTTTGAGGTGTCCAGAGAACTTCACAAAACCCTTCATCCTTGAATAAGGGTCAATAGTCTTTATTTGTGACTTATTTTTAAGATACGCGATTTTTAGTTATTTTACAAGAACCGGGACTCAACACAACAGTTGACCCGTGACCATGACCGAAACATAGGGTAACAAAGGTAATCCTTTGTTTATAAACTATTCGCGATAAGTGCCGATTTCTTACTTACCGCTGCACCAGGCTTCATGGGCGTGGCTCCTGGCAGTGACGTGAGCACGTGGCCACCAGTCTCTGTCTGCCAGAAGGTGTCCACGACGGAGCAGCGGCCGCCACCCACCAAGCGGTGCAACCAGTGCCACGCTTCAGGGTTGATGGGCTCTCCCACGCTGCCCAGCACGCGGAGGCTGCTCAAATCGTGCCTGAAATAGTCAACGACTATTTAAGACTAATGTATAACATTCACAATATTATCAATTTATTTCACCACAAAAGTGTAACCATTGAGTCCAGAGTTCAAGTGATTGTGATTATCTGAAAAAGTGGACTAAACTGCATACGAGCAATTCATTAAACAAAAACATAAAAACAAACGCGTTCACGACTTTTAGTGCTTGATAATCAGGGGTTAAGGTTTTTTATCTACGCAATTGCGAAGGTAGTAATTCTATGGCCACTTCAAACCTACGTGTTGACCAGATAGTCAGTACTCAATGTGACCGGTGGTAAGCCTCGTAAAATAGTCATTGATACACTCACGTTCACGTATTTGAATCCTTATTTAGGTGGACAGAATCTTGAAAACATGAAAATATCCTTTGTCACTTATTAGCATTGGAGTTTTGATGTCATGTGGAATATTGGTGAAACCTATCGCCAATAATAGATTCCATATACCCCTATTCCCTTAGTTGTCTCCTACGATATGTCGGGAAGAACGGCAACTAGTTAGCGTTACATAAAGGATTCATTCATCCTCACGTCCCCGCTTTAAAACTAAACAGAAGACACGAAAAATCCGTCATTTTTCTTAATAATGTTCTATAAAGTCAAAGTTTAGTTTTAAATCAGTGACATATCGTACTTAATCTAAGAAGAACGGAGAGTAAAAGGTATATAGTTATGTATGTATATTATTAATGCTATCTATCACATGTCTAGCTTTCGTTGAAAATAATCAGCACTTGTGTGGCATCTCTGATCGCGAAACCTTTCAATAGCAAACTCATTTCGTAAAGACTCCTATCAATGTTGAGCCCAAATAACCTAAAGTTACAAATTTGTTTTTGTTAGTACACATATAGCACTTAACAACAATGTATATTTGTCAAATAGTTAAAATAAAAGGGTTAAAAAGGGCATAGCTTTGGACATATTATCAGACGAATGATAGGAATACCTACGGGCTACCAACCTGCTACTTAATGATTTACATGAAATCACAACCCCAATATATACAATAAAAGTGACCTAGGCTATATATTCGTTTCTCTATTCTGAAGTATTGTCCACCCCGAAAAATATTTAAAGAACTTGAACATATACGTTTAATAGTACCCTTACTTCTGTTAACAACTACGTAATTATGTTAGTAATACACCCTTAGAACCACGAACCAAATATAAAGAGGACCCAGCGTAAGGAGCGGTTCCCGTTACGCGGTGCGGAGGCCAAATGTTGTGTTTTTAAATTGGTGCGGAGTCTAAAAATGTAAAGTAGAAAGAAGAAACCT
>JAMBLF010001616.1:0-54422 GCA_030578115.1 Leucoptera coffeella
ACCTGATGCTGTACTGGACCTCAGGGTCCATCACCACTGCCATGAGGCTGTATTCCGAGGCTTATTCTAACAAATATAGGGAGTTGAAGCTTGATGAGTAAGTTACGTTATATAATATAACCTGGTCTATGTCCGGGACGTAAAAAGATTGCTAAGTAGCTGCCGTTCTTCCCGGCATGTCGTAAGAGGCGATTAAGGCACTAGGGGTAAATGACTCTATTGGGCGATAGGACTCCAATGGTCCATACTACACAACCCCAATATGCATGCTATAAAATGACCAGTGACCAAGGAGATATATCTTCGAGGTTCTGTCCAACCCGAAAGGGATTAATGGATGTGAATTTTATTGTTTTAAGTGTGTAGCGGGGATCGGCATAATACCGGCGCTGTGGATTATCTACAGCAACATGCCTAGTCAATTCCTTTTTAGTACATAAGAGATGGCGATTTAAATTGTGTGTTTAATTGTTATTTTTGGTTTTTGTTGTCAGCTGTCTCTTTGTACAAATAAGTATTTACTATCTTTCTTGGAAATTATATAATAAACATAATATTAAGGACAGTATTACACCAATTGAACTAGCCCCTTGGTTAGTTCCTTTAAGACTTGTATTAAGGGTACTAGCCAACGTATATTTAACAAAAATGTAATAAATAAATAATAATAAATAGATATTTATATAGAAAATACACATACGTATATCATATATAAACAACAACACCGACTGGAAAGCAGAAGAAAAGCGTTGTTCTTAACTCTACCTTCACCGGAAATCGAAACCTAACGATTAGCGTTCAGGTGCCTAACCAATCGCGCTACGGAGGTAGTCAAATTATATGTATGTAAAAAAATATACTCCTTTCTTTCTAGCGTCCCAACAAAGGTTCCAACCTGGGCCCTTCAAGCCAAATACGAGCTGTTCTACCAACCCCCATCAATCCTGAAGACTAAGTACCAGAATCTTCTGGGGACCACCATTCTGGACTTCGGGGGCCACTTCTTCGCGTTCGAGAGGCCTGAAGCCTTCAGCGAAGATGTGTACAAGGCGACGAAAGAGTTCTTGAAGTGGCGTGAAGAAAGCGCGAAGAAAAGTGAACTTTAAATGATATTTTCTTACTTTTATAACGAAATTTGCAAAGATACTTGATTTACATCTATTAAAGTTTTTGTATTTGTCACAGGATGACTTGATATTTCGGGTGTTTGCAAAAAAGATAGGCATTTAGCGAATACACGGTTAATAAGACAATGGTGATCATTCCTTATCCTTATGTTACCTATCAACAGAAATCTAAGTAGGTTAGGTTAGTGTGTGATAAAAACGAAGCGAATCGCTTTTGTAATAGTTGATCACCGTTGTCTAATTATATCTGTTTTCGTAAAATGCCTAGCTATTTTGTAAAAACCCGAAATATCAAATCATACTGTGACGTATGCATGTAAAATGACAGAAGATATTAGAGAAAGCTAAAATGTTCTGAGATCTTAGTCAACTAATGCGTTTCAACACAAACGCAGTTTGATATCAGATCAGTAATAGTGTGAAGTTGGTAGTGGATTAGCAAAAATGTCAAATTTAACTTAAAAATGGCGAAATTGGTCACTTTTGCTAATCCACTACGAACTTCACACTATTACTGATCTGATACTGAACTAATATTTTGTAAAAAGCATTAGTGGACTAAGGCCCCTGAAGTCTTGTCTACGTTTATGGGAAAGCAGGGTATATTAATGTACAAAAAATATATGATGTTTTTGTAATTAAAGGGTTTTTTTAATGAAATGGCGACTCAATGGTTTTCCTTCTGTCCTATTAGGTACTTACACGGTTATAAGTAATAGGTAGACTATTAGATAGTTTATTGAACACGTGGGTTTAGGTTGGTCATAGACTTACTACCTCCGTAATTGCGGAGATTACCTTATGAATCTTTAAATATCACGCAAGGGTTAATAATCATAAATATATTTGTTTATTTGGTTTTTAATAGTACCAAATATATAATATAATATTTAATTCATTTATTAATAATTTCAATAGAGACATACAGACATATCACGCCTGATTCACTGTACAGGGATAGGAATAGATCACGGATCCCCATTCGTTCCGATCCTGACAGACCACTTTCGCTTCATTGACACTCATACACCTCATACACACTCGGCGGTTAAAGGTATATTTAACATCACCCTTTTCACTGGCGTGTATTATAAGTCTTTAATAATTCATTCATTTACCTTACACATCACTACATAGTATAAAACGCTTTCTCTGTCCATATGTCCCTTTGTATGCTTAAATCTTTGAAACTACGCAACGGATTTTGATGCGGTTTTTTTTAATAGATAGAGCGATTCAAGAGGGAGGTTTATATGTATAATAACATCCGTTAAATAGTGGATTAGGCTATATATTTTATACCCGTGCGAAGCTGGAGTGGGTCGCTAGTCTTATTATATTGCATTAAAACCACTAAGAGACAAGGTTAGCACATATCTTCGTTTCTCTCCCTAAGCCCCGCCCCCAAGGGTGAATCCTACCCTACCTAACCTTATCTCTCGGAAACACACGTCTAACGAAATTGGATTTCCAATTGTATGAAGTATGTTTTGGTTGCGTTAAAAAGAGAATTAAGAGCGATGGGCTAGTACTTATTTATAGTTACACATATATATATACACAATATCCCGAGATACAGTCTCTGACTAGTTCGGGAGAGCACTGTCCAATGTTTGTACCTAGCTTAAGTTTTGTTGTGCCCAATAAACTTTATTATTATTATTACTCACAATATGCTTTGAGTGATTGAAAAACGTGATAATATATAAGAATAAAAGTTGATATTACGGTGAGGGAAAACATCGTGAGTAAACCTATCTGTTCCCCGGACATGTAATAGTCAGTGCTTGTAAATGGCGACATGGCTTACCACCTGTCACATTGAGTACTGACTATCTGGTCAACACGTGGATTCGAGGTGGACATGGAATCACTACCTTCGAAATTGAGGAGATGGAAACCTGATCCTCTGACTACCCCGAAAGGGTACGTGATCGTGAACGCGTGTTTTTGTCTAACAAGAGTTGAATAATCATATGTCAATAAAATTAGTAAGCATTATCTTTGTGATCATATTTGGGTTCTGACAGCATTTACTTATACATGTATAGAACATAAGTGACAGGTTGCTAGCCTTTCGCCCAATAGATGCAACTGACCATTAGACGCCTCTAACTTACCGGGAAGAACGGCAGCTAGTTAATTTATTTATATCTCAGCTAGGACAGGACATTCAATATTAATGCCGTCATAGTCTAAAATATACTTACTAAAACTGGAGTAGCCATCATATTATTATCATATTTCCATCCCCTCATATTATTTTAGTATATATCATCATATATCTAGTCTTAACCAGGGACCTTAGTGCACTAATTAACTATGACGACGATACAACTGCGTTGCTACTGCGTCTCTGTTGTAAAAGTGGTAGTCTGCTAAAAATTTGCGCGTCAGTAGCGCTTCAGTAACAACTCAATAGCACAGTCGCTTATGATTGAGCATGTAAAGTTGTTAAAACAATAGTGGAGTAACAAAAATAACGAGTTTATACTGATATTGAAGCACGATTGATTAGTAGAGTAGCTTTTTTGTACTTTAGACGCAGTTCGATAGCGCTTTAGTGGCGTAAAGTTGTTAAGTAGTGGATGAAAATTGTCCAATTACTGCCACTGAAGTACTATTGTATCACTACTGAACTAATATTATGCCTAAAATGCATTAGTAGACTAAGGCCCCAGATATCAAATCACAATTTTAGCCTACATAACTGACTCCATAATCCGCCATTTTGTTACACAAAGATACGTCAAACGCCACGCGTCAGTCACGCGTCAGGCGCCAAAAGAATTAATTTTGGCACTTATTGACGCTTATCTTTGATGGCATTATGTTTATTTATTTGCCCATTTTTATTGAATTAAGCTGCTTAAGCAAATATTGTGATGATATTCAAAGGAGTTTTTGGTGGATGTGTGGGAAAGAATATAGATAACGAGTATCTAGTGTTCATTTAAATATTCACAAGATTGTATTTTAATATTTTGGTTGATTAATTTAGTAACTCGTAGTCGGAAACTTTTTTTTAAAGTAGCTTTTTCATCAAACAATTGCTAATAAAACGTACTCAGCCAAATCATTTAGCTACGTGTACTCAATCTATACTTATAGAGTATTATATTATCTGTGCTTATAGTAGTCTATACTTATACTACTCAATGTTTAAGTTTTTACTTATAGGTACTTAATGTAAAATAAGACTATGAATTAAAACAAAAAGAAACATATAATTGATAAGGGATTCTTTTGCCTTGATCCTAGCAATTCACTGCCACAATCATACATTTGAATAAAAATAACAAGAGGATAAAATCACAAACGTAATTACATAAATAATGTATTAAAATATAAAAAGGGTGTCGTTAAAATTAACCTATAACCGCCGAAAATGTTAGAAGTGTATGAGTGTCAATGAAGCGAAAGGTCAGGATCGGGACAGATGGGGATCCGTGAACTCTGCCTAACCATCTATAGGGAAACGGGCATAATGTACATATATGTATGTATTACATTATTAAGTCGCCTAAAGGCAATATATTATAGAAACCCAAGTCTTTGAAGTCCATAAAAAGTAAACCCGTATTAAAAAGCCATTGAATTACTTCTAAAACAAAATTCTTGAGGGGATTTAAAAACAATATTAAAACTCGTTCTTTTTAATCACTTTTGCTAAGCTTGAAATTACCGTGACAATTTTCGCTGCAAAGATTTTAGATAAAAAGGGTGATTATGAATTTAAATTGGGGTAAAAAAGGCGTCTTTTTTCATTAGGAGTTAATAATTTACTAATTCAGGGTGACGTTAGGAGTACCTGTAACCACCGAGTGTGTATGAGAAGCTGTATGAGTGTCAATGAAGCGAAAGTGGTCTGTCAGGGTCTGGACAAATGGGGATCCGTGTTCAGCTCAATTCATTATTTCTTTTCTATTTTTTTTTCTGATTCTGACATAATTTTACATACGTACCAGTTCGAGTACGTAATTTTATTTTCATTCAGTCTCTTCTTTAGTTACAAGAAAGAAAAATAGCTATTTAGCATTTTAAAACATTAATATATATTTTAACTAGCGACCCGCTGCGGCTTCGCACGACTATAAAATATATAGCCTACTCCACTATTTAATGGATGTTATTATACATACAAACCTTCCTCTTAAATCACTCTATCTATTAAAAAAACCCCGTCAAAATCCGTTACGTACTTTCAAAGATTTAAGCATACAAAGGGACATAGGGACAGAGAAAGCGACTTTGTTTTATAAGTAAGTACTATGAAGTGATTTATATATAATTTTCTCACGAACATTTAAAATCAATTACTTAAAAAAGTACCCAATGGCCCTAATACGACCCCAATTGATCGCAGAACTGTTATTAATATGTTTAATCCTCAGCTTCGAGGGGTAGACAGACGTCCAAAGCCACAGGGGACGTATGAGGCGATAAGAGGGTTATTTTTATTGGGTTTTGAAGGCGATGGGTTGGAAACTATGATAGGGATATGATGGTGTTAATTTGGAACGTATTATATCACGACTTTATGGAGGTTTAGTTTATTTCGTAAATTCAAATTAAAGTTATATACAATAAAACAAGGAATTAAATCTAACAAAATATTTACAAACTTAAAACTAATTAAAATAAATTACCTATAAATTAAATATGTCTAAAAATTTGTCGCTGTCGTTGGAGCGCAGAGTGCCCAATATGCTGGCAGCATTCCCCCTCTGAATAGCCAGACTAATTCTCTGGCGGAGGAAGCTACCAGCCCTGCGATTCCCACTTGACTCTTGCACGTATTATGTTGAATTGTTGTAGTTGACTTTCTGTCTGTATGTAAAAGGGGACGATTTATTTATTTATAAATTAATATATAAACAGAATACAAATAAAAAGATAAACGCGTTAACGAATATTAACCCTTGTGAAGTCAGAGGTTCAGGTGTCCATCTCCGCAATTGCGAAGGTAGTAATTCTATGGCCACCTCGAACTCACGTGTTGAGCAAGTCAGTACTCAATTTGACTGGTGGTCAGCCATGTCGCCATTCATTCACGTCGTTCAATCTCTTTCGGGGTGGACAGAACCTCGGAGATTAAGTATCTCCTAGGTCACTTTTAGCATGAATATTGGGGTTGTGATGTCAGATACAACATTGGTGACAGGTTGCTAGCCCGTCGCCGATTAGATTGCTTACACCCCTAGTCCCTTAGTCGTCTCTTACGACATGCCGGAAAGAACGGCAGCTAGTTAACATTCTTTATTTCTTTACTTTACTTTGCCAAATGTTAGGAGCGCAACTACTAGCATCGTAATTAATAATGTGGCTTTAGATATTGCGGGGTCCACTACCTTCTTAGGGGTCACAATGGACTCAAAATTACAGTTTAGTGAGCACATCGGTGGTCTGGCGAAAAGCAGCTATGCAGCCTATGCGGTTAGGAAAATAAGACACTTGACTGACGTGAATACCGCGAGACTTGTTTATTTTAGAGATCCCGCCACATAAGGTGGCAGTTGGAGGCGTCGCCACAGTCGCGTAATTCAGTGTTACCAGTAAACACGCCAAAACTAGCACTCACTGTGCCATACGGCTCGATACATTATAGGTTTCATTTGTATTGGTCTTTGGTTGCAGAGCTATAAACTCAAATAAAACAAATTAATATATCAAAGTCAAAATATGTTTATTAAACTATTTCAAACATGATTAATAATTAACGGGACTTATCCTTCTTATTATATATTACATATATTATGTGTTCCTTCACTCTGTCCGCAATAGACCGTTTAGTGTGTTCGACGTAGGATTTCCCACAGCTGCAATCAATCTTATACACACCCTTATATCTTATATCATGTGTATAAATCGCGAATCTCTTAAAACTATTATTTCAAACACGGCACTGAGCATAGTCTTTACATATTTTTTACCGAGGCTAGATCAGCGGAGACCCTAGCTTGGAGAAGAACTAACAAGAAACTCCGGAAATCAATTTATTATAATCACCCTTAACAAACATAAAAATTACAAAGAGTGGGCAAAAAACACAACGCTGGTAATACTAAATTTACCTTTCATACAAAATAACACGCAATGGCGGAAACGTCAAATTTAGTTCCAAATTTGGCTACTGCCACCGTATGTGGCGGGATCTCTAGTTATTTCCATAGCGTCATGTCATACGGGATTCTTTTGTGGGGCAATTCTGCTGATATTAATTCAGTATTTGTGCTGCAGAAGAGAGCCATTCGCTCGATCTACCGTATGGGCCCTCGTGAGTCTTTAAGAGATATATTTAAGACAATAAATGTTCTGACTGTGGCTTCTCAATATATATATGACAACTTAGTCTATGTTAAAAAAAATATTAATGAATACAAACTTGTAAGAGAAATTCATAATTGTAACACACGCAATAAAAATAAATTGTATTATAGTGGCTCGAGACTAAAAAGAATAAACAATTCGTTTATGGGCCTGGGCATAAAAATGTATAACAAACTTCCAGAGGCTATAAAGTCCTTACCTCTAGACAAATTTAAAGTTTGCACTAAAGCGACTTTGATCGGGAAGGGCTACTACAAAGTGAAAGATTATCTAAATGATGTAATGTGACGTTTCATCTTGGTGTGATTGCAGCCTCACGATGCATGTTCTTATTGGGACACCTTTAATATGTTGCTCATAATATTCGTTGGTTGCTGGTTAGGCTGCAGTCTCATTCTGATGGATTATTTAATTAAGTTGTTATATTGTATTGAAATATGTCTGCATATTTTCTTGGCATTTCTTCTCTGCAGGATTTTGCTTTACGAAATGCCATTTAATTAGATTTATTTAATATTTTTTATTTGAATTGATTAACTGTAATGACAACTTTTCCGGTGGAAATGTTTTTTTTTTTTTTGACCTTCAATAAGTGATTTTATAATCCTCATATTGAATAAAAAGCATTTCATTTCATTTCATTTTATATTTCCCAAACGATAATTTGATAATACAAGGGATAATAATCATAAAACGTATACTATACTACATTTACGTTGTGCTTTATTCCCTTTCGGGGTAGACAGTAACTCAGAGACATGACATCTCTTTGGTCACTTATGAGTATAAGATTGTTTGTCGTAATTTAGCAAGTTGTTAGGGTAGTAGATATAAAAAATAATGTGAGGGTAGTTATATTACTTATTAATATCAGTTATTTTACGTCTCAGGCTGAAATAAAACAACTAAAAGTTTAAGAACGTATTATTTTATGTTTAATATTTTTATATCTGTGGTTATACATATTATAGTATTATATTATCTGTGCTTTGTTAATATTTTGTAAATGTGTGTTTAAACCTGCTTATTGAAAATTTAGAATCAGTCACGGAAGGTAAGTTCATACGGATATTTAATAACAGCACAAATATAATATACTAGCGACCCGCTCCGGCTTCGCACGGGTATAAAATATATAGCCTACTCCACTATTTAATGGATGTTATTATACATATAAACCTTCCTCTTGAATCACTCTATTTATTTTAAAAAAACCGCATCAAAATCCGTTGCGTAGTTTCAAAGACTTAATTATACAAAGGGACATAGGGACAGAGAAAGCGACTTTGTTTTATACTATGTAGTGATTTACGTTCTTCAAGATAAGAAGCTTTGAGAGGTAGGTAGAATTTTAGAGATAGCTTTGAGGAGCACCTGTAGGATACCTATCGAGGTTGTAAATTCATATGTTTAAAGGTCATTATGGTCCTTAAAATAATAAAAGATATATTTGTTTCTCATGTGAGTTAAATATGTAGTAACCAGTGACATCTGTGTTACAAAATATAATGTTTAAAAGTTTCCTGTTAAATTAATATTGACTGCATAAAGTGTTATTGTAATTGTCATGCTGGACTAATAGTCAAATTACATTTAATAATTAGAACGTATGAAGATAATTCAATTATTACATTCTGAAAAATAATAGTAACTTCACTGAGTTTGTAGTACTGCCATCTAGATTTGATTAGAACAAATCAAAATCTTAAAGGGTTCACCTATGCGAAAATAGGTGGCGGTAAACTTACGCGAAGTCACATAATATAATACTACAGTAGTGAAAAGAATAAATAAGATTCCACAAAAAACTACATGTTGTATTTTACCCCGTGTCCCTTAGTCGCCTTAAACATAGCATTAATTGAGACTAGCCCATCTACTAAAATAACTAGAATACTCTTTATTCATTTAAAAGACATTTTAATACTTTAATGTTCCATTCAAATATCAAACGTACATAGAATACCAATTAACTGCTTTCCTTTTGAGCATGTCATAGTATTTATTTACTCTGACTTTACTGACTTCGAGGTTGTCAAAAACAAACGTCCATTAACCCTTGTGGGGTAGTCAGAGGTTCAGGTTTCCATCTCCGTAATTGCGATTATATTCAACCATAAAGGGATTTTAGGGTGACAATAGATAATAAAACTACATACATACACATCCTTCAATCCTTTCCAGCGTGGAGAGAACCCTGGAGATATAGTATGTCCTAGGTCACTTTTTAGAATGAATATTAAGGTTATTATGTCATAATGGTACATTCGTGACAGGTTGATAGCCCATCGCCCAAAGGATTCCATTTACCCGTAGACATCGCCTCCTACAACTTGCCGGGAAGAACGGCAGCTAATTCGCATTTTTTACGTCCCAAGCTAGGAAAAGATTAAATGATAATAAAACAAGTAATTTTGATAAATAATTTTATTGTATTTGATAATAACACTTTTCCTTCTACCCGCATTTAGTGACTACACTAATTAAAGCAGTCTAATTAATAAATTACATTAAATCTAACATTTAGATTTAATTTAAGGCTTCCTTGTAAATTAATAGTTTTCTGGACATAAGAACTATTGTGTACTGTGACTATAATCACCGAAGGTGTGTGTCGAGGTGTATGAATGTAAGGACATAAGAACTATTAATGTATGCAGCTGTTATTTTTCTATGACTATAATCGCCAAGTGTATATATGGATTTGATGTAAAGGAATATTAGGACAGATCTATCAAACTATCGACCATCTTAAATTGAACTTCAGTATCTCTCAATAACCATATAACAAGAGCTCATTATATTTTGGTTGCTTATCTACAACCGCCGAGTGTGTATGAGGAGGTGTATGAGTGTCTATGAAGGGAAAGGGTTTTGAATCGAGACTAATGGGGATTCGTGATCGCTGCAAATTAAGTAAGGAAACTGAATTCTCTACCTACCACGTTGAAAGGAAATTGTCGTGATATATGTATGTATGAACTTATATTAAATTATTGTCACACATTCAGTCTAGTACCTACTGGGCTATGCCCATTCACAATAACACACACTATTCTCTGACATATTAATCCCTAGATATGTAGATTTGATCCTGAACTATACTAAAAAAGGATAAATTTATTTCTTCATTCATTTTACAATAAAAACTTATCGCGTAATTTTTATAGATGTCGCAAGATGATTTATTATCTCGGATTTTTGCAAAAAAACCTAGCTTAACATATTGCGAAAACACGGATAATTAGACAATGGCGATCAACTATTACAAAAACGATTCGCTTCTGGTTTATCATATGCTAACTTGACTACTAACATTTCTCTTGATAGGTAGGATAGATAACATAAGGATAAATATAAGGAATGATAGCAGATCGACAAAAGGAATATATATAAGTGAAGTAGAAGGGCGGTTACGTAGGGTCTAGCCCAATAAGACATATGACAGTCAGATAGACGCTATATTGAAAAAGGGTTAGGTTAAGAGTACCTTTGTATAACCACCGAGTGTGTATGAGAAGAAGTATGCGTGTCAATGAAGCAAAAGTGGTCTGTCAGGATCGGGACAAATGGAGATTCGTGATCTCTGTCTACTCCTCTATAGAGGGAATCAGGCGTGATGTTTATTTGTCACCATTGTCTAAATATCCGTGTTTGAAGAAAGTTATAAACTGTCTTCAGCGTGGAATTCAGTGATCTAACGAGGTTGGAACAGATGTGAATTTGTAAAACCACATGATACTGTTAGTGAGGTGTGTAGTAGTGACTTAAGAAGAGTTGAAATGAGGGTAGACGGTTAATTTGACCATTCTTTTGATGGAGGCGTAGACGCATCGCAGTTGACCCGTGATTGGCCATTGCAACATGGCCGAAATGTCGGGTAGCAAAGGTAATACTTTGTTTATAAAATATACTTGATAAGTCCAGTTTTCTTGTAAAATGAAGAAAGTATTTTACAAATCATTTCTATCAGAATATTATTGTCATCAATTCATATAATTATGCAAGCAAGCGATATATTTATACATAAAGCAAATTTTAGTACTTTTTTTAGATTTCTATCTTTATTTTAAAAATTGCTAGAAAATCTTTAGAAATTCACAACCTATTAATTTGTCTATTTACCGCTAATCAAAGTAAGATTTAAAATATACTTCTAATATACATCTCTTAGGGGTGTTAGGCCTTCGAACTAGTGATGGGATTCGCGTTTTCGAATCGAATGATGAGTACCTATCGATTTTTGAAACATAACTTCCATTTTATATTAATATTACGAAAAAATATGTACATAATTTAAAAAAAAATATCTCTGTCTATTCTCTTTTATAATAATTAACGTACAATTATCATCTGAGATATGAATAACTATAGAAGTTTCTTTCGTAGTTAAGTAAGTAGTTTAGTAGTTTTTTCTTTCTCGAACTCTGTTTTTAATTTTTTGTCAAAATTTAGTGATCAGTGAGAATAGTACTAATGAAAGAAATAAAGATATATTTTTAATTCTTACTAATCTCTCTATGTTCTTTTTCTCTCTGTCTCTCTTTCATTCTTACTAATCTCTAACTCTGCAAAATGTAGTTTGATAACATATTAAACAGTTAGAACGATCTTCAATCTCTCCCTAATCATTATGGTGTTCAAAATCTTACACAACTTAAAAAGATAGATATAATAATATGGCATCATTCGAATCGAAGGTAAATTGAGTCCCATCACTTTAAAATATATGTGGGACGCTCTAATGAACTAAATCTCTAATAATACACAATCATCTAAATCTAACTTTATCTTATTGAAGCCACTTGTGCGTTCTCATCTAATTTTTAATGTATTTCACACAAAACAGAACAAAATTACTAAATTATAACAATTTCAAACATAAGTATACGAGTATTATAATCAATGTAAAAATCAAGACATCTGTTTTTACAAATCATTAAAATAATAAATTTTACATAAAAAATAAACTTATCGAATGTTTATACAAGATAATATAAGAAGGCAGAACACAATATTTCTGTATTATTAATGCCACGATGCATCGTTATTATTATCTATATAAATTATTAATATTCATAAGCATGTTTCATTATTCAATTATGTTTAAGTAAATAATTTGTTCCCTAAAATGTCACACGTCACTTACCGAACTTATAATAACATAATATACTTTGCAAACACATTTTCAATAAATTTTCACCCAATCCTCGTAATAAATAACATTTTTTCCCATTCATATCATCAAATTTATAGAATTTTTACTGGCAAAGAGTAGAATTTTTCTTTTTCAAAGAAATATAACAATTGTAAGCCCCTATTACTAGTAAAAATTAAGTAAATAGGGTTCGGAACAAGTAGAAATTAGTAATTTTTTTTTCGTAATTTGCATAAGCAATATACAGCAAGCTAATATTTCTGTATCTATTTATGTATAATTATTGTCTTTATATTGTCATTAGGAAGCTCATTTAAAAAGAGGGCTTATTCCGTCCTTTTTACTATAGTTTGTCTAATTTAAGATCATAATTTTGACAGTTAAAACCTATGAAATATTTCATGTCTTTTAAATTCTTAGCACATGTAATATATTATTTACCTCTAGTAAGGAAAATACATTGATAACTAATAACAAATATATTCAAATATTCATTTCTTAGTTTTTTAACACTAAGTTCGGTATATGATATTAATAAATAAACGAAATAAATAACTATCGATAATTTTACCCAATCCCTTTTGTAAACTGTCAAAACTGACAATCTGTATTAGACAAACTATGACCGCCTATCAATTTTCTAACAATGTTACACAACTGACGTTATCATAATTTGACACAATACATACATACATATACCCGAGTCTTAAATCTCTTAGAGGGTGAACAGAAATTCGAAATTTATGCGCTAGTAACCTCCCTTTATTATTTTTATTAATGTTATAATAACCCCGATACTTAACCGAATAAATACGATTTCTTTGAGATTCTGAAGAAATTGAAATATTTGAGTAAGTAAATGTATGTATGTAAATTTGTATGATAGATAAAAGTATAGCTTTTCTTTCTATTATTATGTCATTGTTGTACCATTAATGAATATTGAGAGGCATTAGTAAAATGAACGGATAATATAACATGTATTATGAATTATTTTGTTTCATAAATAACTATATTAGGAAAACGTTTTTAAGTTATTTCTACAGAATGTTTCAATATGTAAGATATGATATGTCGCGATCTTTGACTCTTTTTATAATACAAAGACAAACATTCACATAAACTCTTGCGGGGAAATTCTATGGCCACCTCTAACCCACGTGTTGACCAGGACTTAGTCCGCTTATCCATTTTAGACACAATATTACTTCAAAAGTGATACAATAGCTCATCTGTAGCAGAATTTGACACTTTTGGTACTCCACTTATAACTTTACGCCACTGAAGCGCTATCGAATTGCGTCTGAAGTACAAAAAAGCTAATCCATTAATAAATCGTGCCTCAATATAAGTTCAATGCTTTATTTTTGATACTCCAGTATTGTTTTGACAGCTTTGACTATGCACAATCGTAAGCGAGTGCGCTATTGAGTTGATACTGAAACGCTACTAACGCGCTATTAAGTCACTTAAGAGGTACAACTGTGATAGATCAAAATGTTAGCAGACAACCACTTCTACAGCAGTGACGCAGTAGCAACGCAGTTGTATCGCTGTCATAGTTAATTAGTGGACTAAGGCCCATAGGCAGGAGTCAATGTGACAGGTGGTAAACCGTGTCGCCATTTACAAGCACTAGGTCTTTTGTGTGGTATTTTCCCTCACTGTATTCGGTACCGGAGTAGTAAATTTAACATATTGTCATTGAAACATTCTGTAGTTAAACTTTTATATAGAATAGATTCTGATATTAGGGAAAATATTTTTATAGTTTAAATAACGAATTTATAGGAGGTAAAAATATGGACCACAAAATTTTAGTTCTAAAGGTAAATAATTTGAATGGATATGCCTGAAAGATATAGGGGATTTACCCGTAAATAAATGTATTAGGAATCTATTTATCTAGTTATTGTCATTTTTAATCTAAAATGGCACAGGTATTTTAAACATAGATGGCGCTATATAAATCTTTGATATTACAAAAATCATTGTTACGTAGATTTAAAGTTTACCTTTGATAAAACATTACGTAATTTATTTTATTGTCTGACACATTCTTTTCTTAATAATTTAAATAAATCTTTTGAAACAATAGCTTTGTTAAAGCTCCTACATTTATAATAAATTAACAAAATAATTATTAATTCTCTCCAATAGATGGCATTCCAATCGTTTCCTACATAAGACTTTATAAAACCTAAGCATACAATATCCACCAGATTCAATAATAGCATAATAGCCCTTTAAAGGTACATACGTGTTGTAAAAGATGACTAAGGGAATATTGCTCTTACATATATCTGAGACCTGTATTTCGAAAACCCTACCAAGAAACAAAAAAGACAAACTACAAACGCGTTCACGACCATTAACCCTTCCGGGGTAATCAGAGGATCAGGTGTCCATCTCCGCAATTGAGTAGGTGGTAATTCTATGGCCACCTAGAACCCACACACACGTGATGAACAGATAGTCAGTACTCAATGTGACAGGTGGTAAGCCATGTCGCCATTTACAAGCACTAACTATTACCAGTTCGGGGAACAGGTAGGTTTCCTCACGATGTTTTCCCTCACCGTAGTATTCGACGCATTTCGTAAATGAACCAAGAAACATACCAAACTAAATTGTAAGGGAGAACGTAATAAAAATAACCAATTAAGACCACTAACCCTTGTTGACAGACATTCAAGTGTGTATCTCCGAAATAGTAGATATTAACTAGAAGAGATTTAACCAGATAGTACCTAATTTCACCGGTGGTAAGCTGTGGCGCTAGTTATAAACACTGAGTATAATTTACTCTTAAAAATGGGTAAGTTTCCTCATTATGTATTTCCGTGTAATGAATGAAAACTTATGAAGATTTTGCTTGTTTGAGATATATGTAGTTGTGAGATGTATAATAGTTGATGGAGCTCATAGCAAACATATTACTTAATGGAACTTGTGTACAAATTATTATGGAAGGTATTAATTGGGAACTGAATAAAACAGTTAGTATGAAGAATAATTAACTTCAAAAGAAGGAAGAATGCGAAAAAATGTGAGTTTTTGTCAAAAACTTTGAGAAAACATATACAATAACAACTAAGTATTGTATGTGCCACGTAATATTTAAAATAGGGACCATATCTATCGTTTAGGAGACAAGTTTTGTACATAATTAGGGTCCATTTCATCCAGATCTTTGCCTTTAGTCTCTGGCACACAGCAGACCACAAAACAAAGGCCTCCCACACTTATAGAGGCATACAACCAAAAGGCACCGTGCAGGCCTAACACCTGCTGAAAATCCACAAACGTTTTCACTCCCACAAACGCGCACAAGTAACTGAACGCTGTCGCCATTGCACTGCCGAAAGCCCGGTATTCCAACGGAAATAACTCCCCGATTAACAACCAGGATATCGGGCTCATACCTAACGAGAAAGCGATGGTAAATATCAACACACAGAGCAAAGGAATCCAATCATTTTGACCTAAAGTTTGATGAAAAACCACGTTTTGAATCCTCTGATTTCTATGGACCTCTTCATAATAGGCGTAGCTCCCAAACCCTGCCAACGCCATAGACATGAGCACAGAACTGACTATCAGCAACGGCAGTCTGCCTATTGTGTCTATTAGCAAGCCGGATAGGCAAGAAGCTAGCAGCTGGACGAAACTAACAGCGATAGCCGCTCCATGAGGATTCATGTCGCCAAAAGTCTTCCTAAATATAGGCACTGCGTAGAACGAAAATGCATGGGCTCCCGACAACCTTTGGAACATCATAAGACCACAGGTAACTAAAATAGGACCTAGGAGTCTATTTACAGTCCTAGCATCGAGATTCGAAAAGCTAGTGTTAGATAAACGCTGACTAAAGTTCTTACTGGCTAGCACGTTCGTTCTTATTGTAGCTAATTCTTTGTCGACGTCGGAATTTTCTCCCCTAAGCCAAAGAAGGCTTTTGTAAGCTTCATCATCTCGTCCACTTAAAACCAGGTAACTTGGCGTTTCTGGTATGTAAAGCACGGTGCAGAAGAGGAGAAGTGGTGCCGCAGATATGCAAAGCGCTAGTTGCTGCCAATCTAAGTAGGCGCCGATTGTGAAACTAAATAGCACTCCAAGATGGCCGACGATCTTTAAAACAGCTGATAAGCAACCCCTGATGTCAGGTACGGATATTTCGCTTATGTATACCTGGAATGTAGAAAAATATATTATACATACATACATATACATTCAAGTGCTTTAATGCCTTTTGGGATGGACAGAACCTTGGAGACTTGAAAACATTTTCTTGGTCACTTGGGGGTTGCGATATCATATGGAATATTGGTGATATGTTACAAGCTTATCGCCCAATATATTCTATTTACCCCTAAGTCGCATATTGCAAAATAGGGATTAAAGAGGTCTATCCTATGTTTTGGGTGAATAGAACTTCAGAGACACGATAATAAATCATAAGTCACTTTTGAGCATTAATATTGGGGTTATTAGAATATAATTTCCAAGATGACATAAGTAATTGATTCGACAATATTATACACACATATTTATTATACACACGTCCACGTCCTTTAATCCTTTTTCGGGTGAATAGAACATCGAAAATATAGGTCACATTTTGGCATGAATTGGGGTTATAATGTCATAATGGAACATTAGTGACAGGCTAGCTCATCGCCCAATAGATTCTGTTTACCCCTTAGACGCCTCCTACAACACGTTATCTTGGGTCTTAGTCCACTAATGCTTTATGCAAAATAACAGTTCAATGTCAGATCAGTATCAAACCACTACCTACTTCACACTATTACTAATCTGATATTAAACTGCGTTTGAGCTAAAAAACATTAGTGGACTAAGGCCCCTGTTTAAACTGTAACCTGTAACTGTACTGTAGTATTATATTATCTGTGCTGTAACCATAAAAATCGATTTTTTCTCATATATATAATGGATTACTAGCACATCGCCCAATACATTCCATCTACGCGAAGAATATCTGACACCCTAAAATAGCTACCCGATCCCCTAAAACAAACACATTTCCCCAAGCGTTTTCCATCACAAAAATCCCTACATAAAAGGAATTTTTCTTTTAGGAGTCCGTTAAGATATGTATGTACTTATTTTTAGATAAAGGGAGCCATAGGCGTTTCCTCAAGATGACACCCTATCTTAGGAGTCACGTTTCGTCAATAAAAGAATAAGTTTAGGGACGGAAAAGGTCCTGTGATAGGAGTATGAATTTGGGAGCGAATTTGTGATTTAATACTTGAATTTGTACGTTACTTTCTCCGTATTTTAAAAGACTAGGGGTAGATAAGATCTAGTAAAGGGATGGACTAGCATTCTGTCACTGACATTCCATATTAATAAAACATAAACTTTCAATATTATGAATCACGGATGGATATTCAGAGGTTTAAGTATCTGTCTTCAAATTTCGTTTTACATTTTTATCGTGACAATAGATAACCGTGTATATATTTATTATGTTTTTGGGTTTCTGTCTACTTTGGTAGGAAAATAGGACAAGCACAAAAATCTAGTTCACCTTTAGCATAACTATCGAAGTTGTAATGATATTCATATGGAATATTACTGATTGGGTGCTAGCCCATCGCCCAATAGATTTTATTTACCCCTAGTCCTTAAGTCGCCTCCTACGACATTATAAGAACGGCAGCTAGTTAGCATTCTTACAGGTTGCTAACCCATCGCTCAATAGATTCCATTGACCATATTTCTTAAGTTGCGTCCTACGATATTGTAAGAACGGCAGCTAGTTAGCATTCTTTTTACGTCCCAATTTCTCATGGAACTTACGAATTTTGATAAAGTAACATACAAACACATCACGCCTTATTCCCTGTAGAGGGGTAGGGAGAGATCACGGATCCCCGTTTGTCCCGATCCTGACAAACCACTTTCGCTTCATTGACATTCATACAGCCTCTCATACGCTCTCGGCGGTTATAGGTACTCCTAACGTCACCTTTTTTTAATATAGCGTCTATCTGACTTTGTAAAGTAACTTTGAGGAATTTAATTAAGTACTTATTAAAGTATAACTTTTGTTCAGAATTTCTTCGAAACACTAATATTGTCTTAAAACATTTGAAGAATTTTGCATTTAATATCAACAACGCGATTAATCCTTTATAACTTAAGACTTATTTGTGAATCTGGGACTGGGTAAAAGTAAGTAACTGTTTATTGAATATAATTAAACTCATTTAAATGAACATCAAAACATACATAGTTTCACATTAAAAATTCTGAAATGTACACTAAAAATATGGCTAAACATACAGCAAAGATAAGGCTAGCGTTGGACTGTATTACAAGCAATTATTATTTCAATTATTTCAAATTTACATACATACACATTTTTCTCCCGTCAGTGGGGTAGGCTGAGATTAATCTAGGGCTTATCTAACATACATACACATCACGCCCGTTTTTTTTCGGCTGGCAACCCTACTTATAAGTAAACGTAAAAATTGAGCTCTGAGGAAATAAATTCGTAAATAGGTATTAAATAAACTATATAGCTCAATTTATAATAAAAAGTGTTTAGTAATACATTAGAAACTAGTTCCGCGATAAAAAAGTGTTGATTAAATATCTGTTGTAAGTAAAAATCTTCAATAATAATTTATACTCGTGATTAACGTCGGTAAGTTTAAAATCAAAAATCAATTTGTTAATTTAACTAGATATTATTAACAGTATAATAGTGAGAACTGATCTCAGATATACTATTATTGAAGGACATTAAACATAACAATAAACTTAAAATATAAAAAAGTTATGCATATGAAAAAATAAATTATAACCTCCAACAGATACAATCAGTGTTTTCTTTTAAGTTTAATTATTATAAGAGTTGAAGTTGTGTTTCACTAAACTTATCTCAAGTGTGTGCTTTTTAAATTCTATTAGTATTTGGAGATTAGTGAACGAAAGAATCTGATTTTTTTGTTTGTAAGGTAGTGTACAGTTTGAATAAAATCGTTTCTCGGATCCTTCTGGCTCTGATATTGCTTGGCTTAGTCAGTTTGGGAACCGCTAGTACATGATTTCTTGATTAAGAAATACCTATTTAGCCTCCTGTGCCTGAGTCTTGTGGTTTTGGCGCTTGTGGGGTGTGAGGACTTTGGCATTTGACTTGCACTTTTGTGATTGTGTACTGTGAAACTAGTGTAAGACAGAATGTCTGTTGTAACCAGAAGCACAACTATTCGTGAGCTGGAGACGAAACTAAGGCTGACACTGAGTGAGCTTAAAGAAAGTAAGGTTTTGAATGATAAGTTATTGTTAGAGAGAGATGAGAGTGAGAAAGAGATTATTGAATTGGTTAGTGGTCAAGGGAAATTGAAGGCTGAGATGGCTGTGATCCATCGAGAGATGGAAATTATCATGAATGAGAAGGATAGGTTGCAAAAGATGCAAGACTCAGCTGCATACTTTGGAGATGAATATGAGTGTGCGCTGAGACATATCGGGAAATTAGAATTAGACCTACGGAATGCACACAGGCGCATAGTGTCTCTTGAAGCAGATAATGAAGATCACCAAAAGGTATGCAATGATATTCAGTATCAACAGCTTGTATTAGGAATAAATAATACTAAAACCAACCACCCAGAGAATCAAGTGTCTAGAAATACATTAAAAAAATACAAAAAACTAAACAAGGTGATTAAAAATACTTCAGATAAGTTGAAAAGAATTAATAGGGTTAACATTAAGAAACTATTTAAGAATTCAAATTATGTTAGTACTATAAAAGACTATAAAATACAATGTAGACATTTAAATGATAAAATTGATGAGTTGCAAGCTTCACTTGCATCAATAAATTATAAATATGAGATGGCCCAAACAGAGATAGGGGAACATATACAGGCAATGGACAAACTACTTTCCTTGAGTGCGTCTAACGTTGATGCGTTTAACAATTTAGTGAAAGATGGGTGTATGTGCGGTGGCCACTTGAATGATGTGAAAGAGGATGATTGTGTCCAGCCTGTGGCTGAAACACTTGTAAATTGCTCAAAAGTGAGTAGGTGTGATGAGGGCAGCCTTAGTGGACAGGCAGGCATCATAATCTATAGTGATGAAATAGGTAGAAATCTAGGCAGGTACTTAGGGAGCATTATGGATGCACCTATACAAAATTGTTGCTACCCAGGAGCATCTTTGACTCAACTGATAAATAATATCAGTAAAAACAAAAGCGATTGGAATAAAACAATAATAATTTTATGTGGTAGGCGCGGAAACATAAATAAATTAAAGCTAGTCAAATTATTTGATGGCTTAATGTCTAAACTTAATAATAGGTTAATTATTTGTACTTTACCATACTCCTCATCGTTGCCAGCTGAAGAAAATAGGGTTAGACATGGGCTTAATTGCTGCTTGCATACTATATGTACGCATTGTCATAATTTTAACTTTATTGACATTAATTGTTTAATTAAAAATCAAATAAAATATAAAAATAGTTTATACTATTTATTTAATAGCTGTAAGAGACAGGTAGCAGCGTCGCTACATTTTTCTTTATGTGAACAAACCAAAGTTTTGGTTTCTGACCAGGCCCCTATTGGCCAGAATACCCAATTGGGTACTGACTTTTCCCTGGAAAAAGTACCAGGGAATAATTTCAATTTAAATTAATAGGAGAGACAAAAGAGATAGACTCTGGCATATTAAATGAGTTAGTAGTAGCGCCTGACATCACTTTAGTGCACCAAAACATACAAGGTTTGTTAGGTAAAGAGTTAGAAGTTGAGCTTTTTTTGGTTTCTTCCAGGGTTGGAATATTTTGTGTAACTGAACATTGGGCGAGGTCCTGTGAATTAATATTTGGTTTTGGAGCCCACAGCGTTGCAAGTTCATTTTGTAGGAATGGTGCAATCCGTGGGGGCTCCTTGATATTGGCTCATAATGATATTAAATTTAAAGAACGTAAAGATATTGTTGATCTTTCTATTGAGCGATTAATAGAAATGTCATGTATAGAGATAGAGGATGTAATTATTTTGTGTGTTTACAGACCACCCAATTCAGATGTTATAGGGTTTGGAAAGTGTATGGAGGAGGTGCTTATTAAGCTTATTCAGAAACATAAGCGCCTGATTGTGTGTGGTGACTTCAATGTTAATATTCTTGAGGACACTATGGTTTGTATTAATTTTCTAAATTTATTTTTAAGTTATAATTTAAAACATAATTTTAATCAACCTACTAGAATAACAAGCACCTCCTCTACCTGTATTGACAATATATTTTCAAATTTTAGTTTATCCCATACTGAACTTACTACTGATATTAGATCTGACCACCATGGTCAGTTGGTGAAGTTTAAGTATCACCGCGGTTTCCAGCCCAGGAATGTTACCTGTGTTCCTGTCACGGGAGCCCGTTTGAGTAGTTTCAGGGAAAACATATTGAGACGGTTCCCTATGCAATTGAAAACCAATGCTCCGAATAATATGTATAGCTCATTTTTCAGTATTATTGATTCTGAATATAAAAAAATCTTTACATCAAAGAGTTATAAGATAACCGGTAGGAGGAATTTTTGTGATTGGGCCACTGGGGGTATAAAAATAAGTAGACAGCGGCTATATGAATTATATAAAGAAAGATCTTTTAATCATAGCCATGAATTCAAAAATTACATAAGTAATTATTCAAAAATATTCAAAAAGGTTTGTGCTCAGGCCAAAAAATTGCACATACAAGGCAAGATAAAAAATGCCACAAATGTTGTCAAGGAAACTTGGAAAACAATTAAATTTGAAACTGGAAGGGATGTCTCTTACATAAAAGAACCTAAACTTATAGTAAATAATAAGGTAATTACAGACAATCAGAAGATATCTAATGTGTTTCAAAGTTATTTTTCCAAAATTCCTATCTCAATAACTGAGCCACTAAGATCTTGTTCAGAGAGTGCTAGATGTATATTAGAAAAGAATGTGCCAAAATGTGACAGTTGTTTTGGTTTCAGAGAAATCAGTACAATAGATGTCATCAAATGTTTTAAATCACTCCAGAAAAAGAAAACATCTGATCTGTGGGGCCATTCAGTAAAGGTTTATTCAGCCATTGTAGATTTAGTTGCACCTGAGTTGAACATTATATTTAATCAATGTATTAAATGCGGAGAGTTTCCTGATCAGATGAAATACGGTAAAATCATTCCATTATTTAAATCTGGTAGTACCACTGACCCTGCTAACTATCGTCCTATCTCAATACTACCAGCTTTTAGCAAAATATTTGAAAAACTTATTTTAAATCAATTACAAGTACATTTTAATAGTTATAATATTTTCAACAAGCAACAATTTGGCTTTACAAAGGGTCGATCAACAACAGATGCTGGGGTTGATCTTATGAAATATATATTTGGGTCCTGGGAGGTAGCAAAGGATACTCTGGGTGTCTTTTGCGATCTTTCTAAGGCGTTCGACTGCGTGGACCACAAAACTCTGATCATGAAGCTTAAACATTACGGTATAGGTGATAGGGCACTAGATCTGATTACATGTTACCTGAGGGGAAGGATCCAGAGTGTTGAGTTCGGTGGAGCTCGATCGAGCGGCAGCTTGGCTGCTATGGGGGTTCCGCAGGGTTCCATTCTTGGGCCCTTCCTTTTCTTGGTCTATATAAATGATTTACCTTATTTAAGTCTGGGCCGTTGCCACATGGTGTTGTTTGCGGATGACACTTCAATATTATTTAAAGTTAGTAGAAGAAAAGACGAAACAGAAAGGATATGTAATGTGATTTCGGAGGTGGAGCAATGGTTTAGAATAAACAATCTTGCTTTTAATTGTAATAAGACTAAATGTGTAAGGTTTACTTTGCCTAATGTTAGGAGTTCAATTACTAGCATCGTAATTAATAATGTGGCTCTAGATATTGTGGGGTCCACTACGTTCTTGGGACTCACAATGGACTCAAAATTAAAGTTTAGTGAGCACATCGGTGGTCTGGCGAAAAGGCTAAGTTCTGCTGCCTACGCCGTAAAAAAAATTAGACACCTGACTGACGTGGACACAACGAGACTTGTGTATTTTGGTTATTTTCATAGCGTCATGTCATACGGGCTTCTTTTGTGGGGCAATTCTGCTGATATTAATTCAGTATTTGTGCTGCAGAAGAGAGCCATTCGCTCGATCTACCGTATGGGCCCTCGTGAGTCTTTAAGAGATATATTTAAGACAATAAATGTTCTGACTGTGGCTTCTCAATATATATATGACAACTTAGTCTATGTTAAAAAAAATATTAATGAATACAAACTTGTAAGAGAAATTCATAATTGTAACACACGCAATAAAAATAAATTGTATTATAGTGGCTCTAGACTTAAAAGAATAAACGATTCGTTTATGGGCCTGGGCATAAAAATGTACAACAAACTTCCAGAGTCTATCAAGTCCTTACCTTTAGAAAAATTTAAAGTTGGCACTAAAGCGATGCTGATGGAGAAGGGCTACTACACCGTTAAAGACTATATAAATGATGTTTTGTGACGTTTCATTTTTGCGTGATCATGGCTTCACGTTCCGGTTCTTATTGGGACTTTCCTTAAATTTGTTATTAAACACTATTTGTTGGATGTGAAGCTTTGATCATGTTCTAATGAATTATGTATTTTTAAATTTAATGTACACATTGTCTGCAGAGTTTCTTGGCATTTCTTCTCTGCAGAGTTTGACTTTACGAAGTGCCATTAGTTTTAGTTTTATTAATCTAAATTGATTTTTTTTAATAATAATTTTTATGTTAATGACATATTTTTATGAAAAATGTTTTTTTTTTTTTTTTTTTGACGTTCAATAAGTGATATCAATATCCTTATGTTGAATAAAAGATTTTCATTTCATTTCATTAAGCAGATATCACGGATCCCCATTTATCTCGATATTGACCTGTGATATTGACAAACCACTTTGTCTTTATTCATATTTATATCTATTCGACATATCTTTTTTATGGCATCTTGTAGTATACATATGTAGACTAGTACATACTTGTTTACGAGTACACATTTATGACCATACAACCCTTTCGGGGTTGTTAGACATTGAGCGTCCAAGTAAGATTTTGTGACTAACGGAGACTAGTGTTATATCTAATATACATACATACACATCACGCTCATTTCCCTGTAGAGGGGTAGGCAGAGATCCGCATCTGTCCTGATCCTAACTTATCACTTCCGCTTCATTGACATCTACATACATATATTTACGCCTCTACATCCCCACAAGATAGGCAGAGACTATCGATCTCAACCTGGAACTGGTGACAAATCTCTCTTGCTTCTCTCACACCCATTAACCTACTAATACACGCTTCTCTGTTCTTCACACTACGTACATCAGCCTTGAGAACTACCTAACCTACGCGACTATATATAATATAAAAAATATCTTCACACCTGCGACAGCATAGTAAGGATAGAGGTACAGAAGCCTCCCAGAAAGGAAGTCAGGCACATCACGTCGACAGACGCAGCAAGGACGGTCAGAAGCCAAGAGAGGCTAAACGGTACCGCCGCCAAGGCTAGAACCCGGCGCCTCCCGTGCCGCATCGCCGCTCCACCCGCCATGCCGCCGAAGAGAGCGCCTGAAATTATGTATCACTACATAGTATAAAACAAAGTCGCTTTCTCTGTCCCTATGTCCCTTTGTATGCTTAAATCTTTGAAACTACGCAACGGATTTTGATGCGGGTTTTTTTAATAGATAGAGTGATTCAAGAGGAAGGTTTATATGTAGAATAACATCCATTAAATTGTGGAGTAGGCTATATATTTTATACCCGTGCGAAGCCGGAGCGGGTCGCTAGTATAAGTTAAAGTGGGTTTTGGTTGTCTGTTTACCCTTTTGAGAAGTTAGGGTTGAAGGTACAGTTCTAAATTGATTTACAAAATCAAATTCGAATAGCGAACCTATGACTAACCCTCAAGGGTTAATAGTCATGTGTGATGCTACCCAACACGACCACGAATGATTACCTTAATTTCAATGTGGTACATATTCATGAAAAAAAGTGTACTTTTTTGTACTATAGAGTTCAAAAAATGTACTCCCATATCTTTGCTGTTATAACACACAGGCCGTGGTCGTGCTAGGTACTCTATATTACTCTATATCATTCGTGGTCGTGTTGGGTAGCATCACACAATAGTCATGATGGTTTCATCTTACTACTGTGAAGGAAAACATCGTGATGAAACCTACCTGTTCCCCGGACAGGTAATAGTTAGTGCTAGTAAATGGCGACATGGCTGACCACCTGTCACATTGAGTACTAACTATCTGGTCAACACGCGAGTTCGAGGTGACTGTGGAATTACTACTTCCGCGATTGCGGAGTTGGAAACTTGAAGCTCTGACTACCCCGAAACTAATGGAGACTACCTATCAGGTTTGTACATACATACACATCACGCCTGATTCCCTGTAGAGGGGTAGGCAGAGATCACGGATCCCCATTTATCCCGATCCTGACATACTACTTTCGCTTCATTGACACTCATACATCTTCTCATACACACTCGGCGGTTTTAGGTACTCCTAACGTCACCCTTGTTTATCTAAAATTTAAACTATCAGGTTTGTGTAGGGACACATCACTACTAACTATATACATACATAGTAGACAGACCTTCGCTGACATGATAATATCTCCCAAGTCATTTTATAGCATGAATATTGAGTTGCGATGTTATATGGATTATTGATGACAGGTTACTATTCCATAGAATTACTTCCTTCGCAATTGCAAAGGTACACCCGAACCTCTGACTACCCCGCAAGGGTTAATGGTCGTGAACGCGTATAATAATAATAATAATATTTGGACATTATTACACCAATTGCACTAGCCCCTTGGTAAGTTCATTTAAGACTTGTGTTAAGGATACTATTCAACGTATATTTAAGAAATGTATACATATTATATATAGATAAATACATATATAGCATATATAATCAACGACCAGACTGAAAAGCAGTAGAAAAGCGTAGTTCTTAACTCTGCCTCCACCGGGAATCGAACCCGGGACCTCACGATTAGCGTTCAGTTGTCTAACCGATCGCGCTACTGAGGTCGTCTAAATCGCGTATGTGAGTAACAAATTCAAAGAATTTAACCTGTATTGACATAGTTAAAGCAGCACTCATTTTAATTAGCGGAGTTAGGTCCCAGGTGTTTAACTGTTCGCGCAACGAAGGTTTACAGTTTTATACATAAAAAGACAGACGCGTTCACTACCATTAACCCTTGCGGGGTAGTCAGAGGTTCAGTTTCCATTTTCGCAAAGGCGAAGGTTCAACTAACAGTTAATGCTTGTAAATGGCGACATAGCTTACCACCTGTCACATTGAGTACTGACTATCTGATCAACACGCGGGTTCGAGGTGTCCATAGAATTACTACCTTCGCGATTGCGGAGATGAACACCTGAACCTCTGACTAAAACGCAAGTGTTAACACGTGAACACGTTTGTTTGTTTTCTTTTTTTTTCCATTTCTGACCAAAGTAACGTATATTTAATTAAGTTAATCTAAGTTAGTAATATGCTGTGAATTTTTTATATTTAAACAAACATTTCCTCACCCAAGAAACTCAAGCTAGCCAGCCACGAGGCCTGTTGGTCAGTAAGCTGGAAATCACCCCTAGTCGCATTTATCGGGCCCTGCAGAGAGGCGATGGCAGGGGAACTGTACCCTTTGCCCAGGCCGGCTGAAAACGGGGCTAAGGACACTGCTAATGCTGCTAACACCTGGAACATATGTATAATATGTGATAAGGTAATTGGGAAACTATAGTTCATACATACATAGGTACATATAACGCCCCGACAAACCACTTTCGCTTCATTGACCACGTACTACTCCTCAAACACTCGGCGGTTATAGGTTCTACTTACATCCTTTTGAAAACTAACTAGTTAGTGATTTATTTTCATCTAAGTTTAGCGTCTTTAAAAAATTATATACATATATTTTTTATTGAATAAAAAATCATTTTATTAAACAAAATAAAACATTAAAAAAAAACTTAAATGTAACAAAAAGTAAATATTTACACAGCGCCACTAGTGTACCGAATTCAGGGCCCTTACTCCACTAATTAACTGTGACAGCCACTCAACTGCGTCGATATAGCGATACTTCTGCGTCTCGGCCGTAAAAGTGGCACTCTGCTAATATTTTGACAGCCACACTTGTGCCTCAATATCGATATTATGGCACTTCAGTGGCACCTCAGTGGCCACTCAAGTATGGAAATGTCAATGGTGGAGTACGAAATATAAGGATATTGAACTGACATTGACTGACGTTTGGTTAGTGGAGTAGCTTTTTTTGTACTTCAGACGCAGATGTAGTTCGATAGCCCCTCAGTGGCCAAAATTTGTTAGTGGAGTGCCAAAAGTGTCAAATTACGGCCACTGAAGTGCCACAATATCGATATTGAAGTAATATTGTGGCTAAAATGAATTAGTGGAGTAAGGGCCCAGGACCCAGAAGCAAAAGCCCCCAGCACACTAGCAGCGTTGCCCCGCTGGATTGCCAACGACAATAAATAATTATGTGGCTTTTTTTTTGGTTTTGTAACTGGCACTAGGCAAAAAATCTTGTTGGTTGGTTGGTTTCTTGTTGGTTCTCCGAGCCAGGGCTTCCGAACCAACGGTAGAAATAAGAGACAACCAGTGTCAGGCAAATGTACTTGAATTTATGTTAAATAAAAAACTTTTTCAATAATTGCATAATTATAATGCACATCACAGAGATTTGTCAGGATTGGTCCAGTTGGCGATCGATAGTCTTTGCCTGTCTGATGTATGATAGGTGTCAGTAAGTTCTAAATAGACAAAAAAATCCAAACGCGTTCACGACCATTAACCGTTGCGGAGTAGTCAGAGATTCAGGGTTCCTCCTCCACAATTGCGAAGGTAGTAATTCTATGGACACCTCGAACCCACGTGTTGACCAAGTCAGTACTCAATGTAGAAGGTGGTCAGCCATATCGCCATTTACAAGCACTAACTATATAACCTGTTCGGGAAACAGGTAGGTTTCCTCACGATGTTTTCCCTCACCATATTATTCGATGCATGTCGTAAATGTGTTTTTATTACGAAAATGTACATAGAAATTCATAAAACTTAATTAATTCTAAATAGGTTTAAACTGAAAAATGAAAACACTTCTTTGCTCATTTCCGCGAACACTAAATAACCATCATGATGAATATTTCAAAATTCACAATCAATTAACCAATTTCACTAACATCCATCAATCTTTATCAATAATGTTTTACTGCAGTTGACAAGTCAATTAGAACTGTGTACATACATATACATTCACGCCCTTTAATCCCTTTCAGGGTGTATAGAACCTCAGGAATTCACTACTTAAGTTTTGACATTATGATCAAGATTGATATGATACTGTCTTAAAAAGAATGTTAACTATCTGCCGTCCGGGAATGTCGTAGAATGCGACTAAGGGACTAGGGGTCAAAGGAAGCTATTGCACGATGGGCTAGCAACCTGTCGTCAATATTCGTTATAAAAATAAACCCCAATAAAGATGCTAAAAAGTGACCTAGGAGATATTGTTATATATCCGAAGTTCTGGTCACCCCAAAAGGGATTAAAGGGCGTGAATGTATATGTAGATTCTTTCTAAGTCTAAAATGTACTTCTAAAGGGCTAGGGTTAATGTAATAGTATCCTAAATATAAGTACTAACCCTAGAATAAGGCTAGATTCCTAACGATGTTTGTTCTTACCCTCATTAAAGATTTAACTTAAGTCCACTTATGTATAGAGTGTTTACATATACGTTCACGTCCTTTAATCCCTTTCGGAATTGACAGAACCTCAGAGATGTAATATTAAGGTCACTTTTTAGCTTTAATTTCAGGGTTGTTATGTCATATAGAACATAGGTAATAGGTTGCTAGCCTTTCGCTCCAATTACATTTTCCCCTAACACCTTGGTCACCTTCTACGACATGCCGGAAAGAATGGCAGCTAGTTAGCATTATTTTTACGTCCCAGACTGGCAAGGGATGGGACTAGATAGGTCTTTCGCTACCGAACTTAGGTTGTTAGATAACAGTACCGGTAAGGAAGTTAGATTGTGGAATACCGGAAGCACAGGCCTACAGATAGCTAGGTACTGACGGCAAAAAGAGTGAAGCAAAATATATACGTTCGAATATGAAAACCCGGCTTGGTTCTTCCCGGCATGTCGTAGGAGGCGACTAAGGGACTAGGGGTAAATAGAATCTATTGGGTAATGGTTCTGATACTAGTCAATATATTTAAGAAATATATACTTATTATACATATATAGACAAATACATATATAGCATATATAATCAACTGTCAGACTGGTAAGCAGAAGAAAAGCGTAGAGAACTTTGTTTTCACTGGAAATCAAATCCAGGTCCTCACGATTAGCATTCAGGTGGCTAACTGATCGCACCATGGAGATCGTCATCGTCAGTATAATAAAGTATTTGAACCCTTTTCGCTGTCGCTACTACCTACGGATCTATTGTTTGGAACTTTTTTCCAATGTTCCTTTCAGGTAAAATGATAAGAAAGAGAAAAAGTTACCTACAAAAATTTTGGTATATATCAGCTGTTGTTGTAAGAGTCTAAAAGTCGGTTTTTTATAGAATATAGGTCGTGAAACTGTTTGTTTTGTTTCTGATGTTATATTAACGTGGGGTTTGAGAGGGTTAAAATTTTCGTAGATAGAATTTGTAGATCTCTGTCTATTATATAAAATGTAAAATCTTAAAGCAGTAATAATATCTAAAGACGCTGTGATACACAAAAACTAAAAAATAAATTCAAATTGAAATATTAATAAAAAATACGCTGCGTGTAGATCAGAAAAGATTGTATGAGAAGGCTAATAGGTGTGACTGAAGTAATAGAAATTTGTCGACAATGTTTGGCGATCTATAATCTCTGCTTATGCCGTTAGGGACATCGATGGTTGAATACGTATATGTATAAAAATTGCGGTGTCGTTTCGATTTCGTAACTTATATAAAAAAACAAATTTACCTAACATACACTTACCTGAGGCATGTGTTTTCTTCTCCGCAAACCGCCAATATTACCGGTATCAGCCACCTTCGTCCCATCACTGACCGGTAAAATCTGTTCTTTTACCGGCTTATTAATTACAATGTTATGCTTCTCGAAGTAGCCATTTTGTATCATTTGGTCCAAAGATACCTCTAATTCGCGTACCGGTACCACTTTTTTCCCGACCACTGGATCATTAATTACCGTTTTCCTATTACAACCTGATACTTCGGAAAATTTCACGTTTTTCTTTAGAGTTTCCTGTTTTTTCGGTAAATCAGTCGTCCAGTATTTAGCTGATTTTTCCGTTATTCTCAAAGGTTTGCAGACGGCGACATTTTTCGGTTTGACCAACGGTCTTGCCTCTGTATGAATAAAGCTTCTTGGAAATTCTTTATCACTTTTTACTGTTCTAAATCTGTCATTTACTTCATACTTATACTCATTAGTTACTTCAACTTTATACTCATCATCAACTTTATACCGTCTGTACCTATCATACTCATTCCTATAGTCATAATAGTCATTATAACGGTATCTGTGACTATTATACCCGTGATAGTTTCGTGGTAGAGACGTGTATTTATCATACGTAGCTTGGAGGTTCAAAAACTCCGGTCGAATGGGTCTGAACACAGATAGGTTACCTTGCGCGACGTCAAAATCTGAATATATGTCATCGTATATAAAACCGTTGCGGCGTATAGGCCGGGAATAGTTACCGTTATTACTGTCGCTATACCGCCGGTAACGGTAACGGCGTTCGTTGTAAGTGTCGTAGGATCTCTCTCTTGACTCTGTGTATAGCAGTCTCTCTCTTGAACCTTCCATTTTAGTCTGTGAAAATAAATTTGATGTTAGTTCTATGAATATTTATGTGACTATATATTATATGTTGGTAGATTGATTATACGTGTATAAACAAGTATACATATGAGGAAGGGAAGGGTTTGTATCGATGGCTAAGACATGTTATGCGAATGAATGATAGTACATTGGCAATAGGAATATATGTAAGTGAATTGGAAGGGTGGTTACGCAGTGGTTACAGTAAGATATAGACCACATTGAAAACGGTGACGTTAGAAGTACTAATAACCGATGAATGTGTATGAATGGGTTTGCAATTATACGTAAAATTGTATGTACACATTTATTCCAGCAATATAGACACATAGTAATTAAAAACCCATGATTACTGAACGTTGGAGTTCAAATGAACACAAAGCCTAAAACATATGACTACTCCGCGTATAAACATTGTTCCATAGCAGAAATTCCGAGTAAATACTGCACGGTAAATACTGCAGAGTAAATACTAGCGCAGCATCCGATAGCCTAGGGCGTAGAAAATGTAAATGCATACATCCAAAGCGTTCGTTCTGTAATCGAACCTCATTTGCATACTGCATTGAATTAATACAGGGAATTAATTCAAGGAACTATCAATTCAGTAGACGCTGTGATTGAATTTATAGATTTCATCAAGTAAATGTATGAATTTAATGGATTGGGATTGCAAAGGCATGTCGTAAGAGGCTAGTAAAGGATTAGGCCTTAATGTCTATCGAAAGGTTAGTAAATTATTAGTTTGTGGTAGTCATGACAATCCCACTATTAATGCTAAACGTGACAAGAGAGATATTATGTCTTTGAGGTTCTGTCTACCTTGAATGAGAAAAGGGTAACGTGAATATTATGTAAGTATGTTTTTATATAAGTTTGTGTAAGTATAAATATAATCTAAATTCTTACATAAAGTAAGCATTATGAATTCCGACCATCATTTTTGGGGATTATAAAGACGAGAATACGTTTAATACGTTCTTAACAACCTTATGTGTAAGTTTCGTCTGATATGGGAGGCATAAAACCATTCGGTCACGAGAATTTAATTGTATTATTTTGTTTACAACTAATTTATTAATGTTTATCGATCTTACATATTACTCAATACTAACGAAAACCTCTTTCATACTAATAAAGAGCAGATGATTATATTATATATAGTCCCAAATAATCACGTACCGAAATAAAATATCACAAAAAAACTCGTAGAGTACCCGCCACATAAGGTGGCAGTTGGAGGCGTTGCCACAGTCGCGTAATCCAGTGTTGCCAGTAAACACGCCAAAACTAGCACTCACTGTGCCATACGGCTCGATACATTATATTGAGGTTTCATTTGTAACGATCTTTGGTTGCAGAGCTATAAACTCAAATAAAACAAATTAATATACCAAAGTCAAAAGTCATAATATTTTTATTCAAAATAGGCCCTATCATAAGCTCTCTTTGAAAGTTATTTTATGATCTAAGTACAAATTAAAAAAACTATATATTGACAAAAGGAATATATATGAGTGAAGTGGAAGGGCGGTTACGTAGGGGCCGGCCTAATAAGACATATATGTAACAGTCAGATAGACGCTATATTGAAAAAAGGTGACGTTAGGAGTACCTATAACCGCCGAGAGTGTATTAGAGAATGTATGAATGTCAATGAAGCGAAAGTGGTCTGTCAGGATCGGGACAAATGGGGATCCGTGATCTCTGCCTACCCCTCTACAGGGAATCAGGCGTGATGTGTATGTATGTATGTAAAAAAACTATTTCAAACATGGCACTGAGCATTGTCTTTACATATTTTTACCGAGGTTAGTTCACCAACCATTTCGGCTGCTCAAGATGCCACGTCATGAAGACCACGACCGCTCTGATAAGAGCGTAACGATTGAGAAGAAGAAGTTCAGCGGAGACCCTTGGAGAAGAACTAACAAGAAACTCCAGAAATCAATTTATTATAATCACCCTTAACAAACATAAAAATTACAAAGAGTGGGCAAAAAACACAACGCTGGTAATACTAAATTTACCTTTCATACAAAATAACACGCAATGGCGGAAACGTCAAATTTAGTTCCAAGTTTGGCTACTGCCACCTTATGTGGCGGGTACTCTACCTACGTATAGTATGTGTAATTTTTCCTAATATAGGGGACAAAAAACCATCCGGTTACGTGAATATAATTGTATTATTTTGATTATTACTCATTTATTGATGACTATCGATCCTATATATTACTAAATACTAACGAAAACCTCTTTCATGCTAATAAAGAGTAGATGATTACATTATATATGTATAGTCCCAAATAATCACGTACCCAAATAAAATATCACAAAAAACTCGTACATTATATTTGACAAGCTATCAATCAAAATAAATCAATTCCATATATCAGACCGACGCCATCATGAAAATTGATGACGTCATGTCAAACGAGCTATGGAATGTTATTGCTGATTTCGAATCGGTATGCATATGTCAGGATGGCCGAGCGGTCTAAGGCGCCAGACTCAAGGTAATCCTTGCCTGTGCGAAACGGGTATGAGTTGTTCTGGTCCTCTCTGAGGGCGTGGGTTCGAATCCCACTTCTGACAAAAATTTTGCTTTTTTAACGTTTTAATAATAATATTTTTAACATTATTAAGCCAATTGAAAAAGCCTCTTGTTAAATATTTTCAGTTTTGTGTTAAGTGTTACTAATCAAGTTATATTTACAAAAATAATTAAATTATTTACTTAGTATGGATGGATGAATTTAAGATAATGCGAGTATATTTAATACATATAATCTTAAATTTATTGTGTTTAAAAGGAATCTTAGATCTATCTATGGTCTTATGTCTACCCCTTGATGCCGTACGTGTTTGAAGTTTGACTAATAAATATTGATAGAAACATCACGTTTTTAATTCCATTTCGGGTTGGACAGAACCTTGTAAATAGAATATCTCTTTGCTCACTTTCAGCATAGTATAGAATTCTCATATCTGTAGAATCGGTAGGTATGTTAAGATGTTTTTTGTATGTCTCATTGGTTATTAATCCAACGACCAAACATATCCAATCAACCCGACTACAACATGCCGTCAAGAACGCTTAGAATTAGTTGGCATATTATTTACATCTCAGAGCAGGCTATTACATAAACTACAGGACCATTACCCTTCACGTTGTAGTCAGAGGTTCATATATTCACTTCCGTATTGCACTGACCATATTCCACTTCACAGGAAGGAAGCGTCACATGTTCCCATATATCTGTCTACCACATCGGGCTATATAGGCGTGTAGGCAAATTGGTAGGCCTGTGCCAAGCCCGCATTGCGTCAAAAGCAGATGTTTCTCTAACATTTAGAGGCAAAATATTGGCAACAAAACCAGCGTAGGCAATAACGCCATCTAGGAAATTGGATTAGCACTAATTTTGCTTTGATTTTGTATGAGAATATAAAATACGGAATTATTCATCAAAAATACTAAAGCGTACTAAAATTTAGTATTCTTACATTTCTGCCAAGTTAATACTATTATAATATGTATGTAAGTACCATATTAAAACTAATAATACAATCAAAAACCTAACCTTTGTTGTACGTAAGTATATAGTTTTTAGTACATTTCAGAACTTTTGATATACTACATTTTATTATTTTTCTATTGTAAGTTTACATATCATTTGGGACGTAGATAAAATAGTAATTAGTTGCCTATCTTTTCAGTGTGACGTAGAAAATCATTATTGACTAGGGTTAATGAAATTTATTAAATGATTGGCAATCAATCATTCATCAATATTACATAATGCCACGAAATACCTATTTTATCATTATTCAATAAATTAATACCATAATAACCTTAACTAATACACTAGAAAAAGGTTCCCCAAGGTTCTATCTACCTAGAAAGGTATTTAAAACCTGTCACAATAATATTTGTCAGGATCGTTACAAATAAGCACCCGTGATCTCTATCTTCCCTTCTACAGGGATAACTTATATGAATAATATAGGTAGCTATATTAACTAACCTCTTAACTTTCTTCACTACATATTATAAAACAAAGTCGCTTTCTCTGTCCCTATGTCCCTTTGTATGCTTAAATCTTTGAAACTTCGCAACGGATTTTAATGCGGTTTTCTTAGTAGATAGAGTGATTCAAGAGGAAGGTTTATATGTATAATAACATCCATTAAATAGTGGAGTAGGCTATATATTTTATACCCGTGCGAAGCCGGAGCGGGTCGCTAGTTTTCTATATAATAAAGGTAGCTAGTTAGCATTCTTTTTACGTCCCAAAAGCAAGGGACATATTTGCCTAACTCGTCATCGAACTTCGTACCATTGGCTATCGATTTCCTATAAGCCGCACCTGACCCTATTTAGCCTATAGCATGCGAGTTTGGGACGTAAAAAGAATGCTAACTAGCTGCCGTTCTTATATGGGGCAAGGTGGTCTAATATATGGTGTTTCTATAGTATGGTAATATATGGTGTTTCTATAGTACTGTAGTATTATATTATCTGTGGTATGGTGGTTGAATATATGGAAGTAGTTTTATTATGTAGACTTTTAATAATATGTAGTTTATAATATATAATATACATACATACACATCACGCCTGACTCCCTGCAGAGTAGTAGGCAGAGATAACAGATTCAAATTTTTATCGATCATAAAACTTTCGTTTCATTAACATCTTAACATTTTTATACAAATTCTATACAGTGATTATAGTTTTCAATGCTATAATTCTGTCTACCTGTCAGATGTTACATAAATAGGTCATCATAGTGCGTATATTTAATTGATTATACTCTCAAATCACTATTTATACGTAAATTAATAGTAAAATCTGGCACCGTGATCTCTGCCGACCCCTCTATATGTAGTATCGTGATGTATGCTTAAACTAGTGTAGGACATAAATAGAATATAACTTCCTACTATGTTGTTTGAGGCGACTAAGGGACAAAGGTTTTTTTTCTAATATAATACTAGATTTACTAACAGTACCTATTGTAAATGTGATAAAAGGTTTTTTGAACGTTTTATTATGTCCATCCCTAGGAGGATTATGTACGTGAGTATATAAGATATGTATGTATGTTCATACAAATTTCGCTTATTTTACTTTAGTAGGGTAAGCAGAGATTATGGAACAACTAGAAGTTAGTCTGGTGTTTTATAAAAGAAGATTAAAGCACATTAAAGTATTTTATTTATGTCAAGGTTCTATCTAACCCTTTGGGGATTATTAACTTAAAATTATTTATACTTACGTAAAATATCCCTTTCGTAGATCATAGTTAATATTATTGTCACTTACACATTAAAATATTTAATTTTATTGTTATTGTCACATCACTGCAAATAAAAGGAAGAAATTTATATAATTTATTACTTTTTAATTAAATATAATATTTAAATTGAGTCTATATAAATCATATGAAAGAATAGTTAATCAAATAATTCGAATTAGTATTATTAAATTACTAAAAATATAAGTTTAAACCTAAAATCAATGAAAAGAGTTTGTCAACCATGAAACCTCATTTCACTTCTGGCATAAAAGCGAATTTTATCCGAGCCTAAAAGAAAAATGGCGCTCGAAATTCAGTCATTTCATTGCCTTACATTACGCAAATTACGCCTAAAAGCATTTTACCACAAAAAGGCATATCACAACACTAATGTGGGTTGGACAAATTAGAACTCCTACATACATTTGTATTTACAACAACAGAAAACCCTGTTTTTATCGAAATACCTACTAAAACGCGGAAAAGATAATTTTCTATTAAGACAACGCGCCAAAAGTGAAAAGGTATGTAAAATTAGGTTTTAATAGTGATTTTTGAGTGTTTTTCTTGCCTTTTTCATTGGTTTTATGCGTTTCTGCGGGCCAAAGCACCGCGGACGCGACCGGAGCCCGGCTGTAAGCCGTGGCGACTGCGGGGTGAACCAAGTCCTTACGAAATGGGGTATGCGGGATTTGGGTCCCTACTTGTGTCAATCTCGATCGAAATTTTCTTTTCGAATTTTAGGGTGAGTGAAATTGTGAATAAGAGGGTGTAGTCAGAGGTGCAGGTTTCCATCTTCGCAATTGGGAAGAGTAATTCTATAGTCACCTCAAACGTGTTAACCAGATAGTCAGTAGTCAATGTGACAGGTAAGCCATGTCGCCATTTACAAGCACTAACTATTACCTTTTCGGGGAACAGGTAGGTTTCCTCACGATGTTTTCCCTCACCGAAGTATTTAACATATTTCGTAAATGTATTTTTATTATTATTTTCTCCTATCATAGTGCCTATTCTGAAACCGGCATTGTCACTCTTTTATTAAGACCCTGATTTAAATTTGGGGTAGTGAAGAGATTTTTGTTAACATATATGTATCTGGTCAACACGTGGGTTCGAGGTGGCCATAGAATTACTACCTTCGCAATTGCGGAGTCGGAAAACTGAACCTCTGACTACCCCGTAAGGGTTAATGGTCGTGAACGCGTTTATCTTTTTTTGATAGGAGAAATAAATATCCCTAGAAGTGTTTTTTATCGTTATCATTTTATAAGTGTTTTTTATCACAGTCAAATATCTTAATGAGTATCACCATAGTAAGCCCTACCCTTGGGGCTAATGTTTGTATGTAGTCACAATCGGGGTACAGATTATCTCATTTAATCAGAACATCCATAAGACTACATATACATACTAGAAGCATAAACTCCAAAGTTTGTTAACTCTGGTTTAATCTCTAGTCTCTTTAATCTGTTAAATGTAATCTTTAGATAACTAAAATATTATAAATCGTGTTATGTATACCTTACTCGACGAGTGTGTATGAGGAGGTGTATGTATGCCATTAAAGCGAAAAAAGTTGGTCAGGATCAAGTCAAATGTATGATCTGTGATCTCTGCCCATCTCTTTACAGTCTATGCCTTTAGTGAAGTGGAAAGGATTGGTAGGTATGTATTACTCCCACTCTTAATCCCTTTTGAGGCGGACAGAGCCTTGAAAATACATCTTCTCGCTCGTAATTTACATAACTGACAGGATTAAGACGGCTAAATAAGGTGACGGGTGAGTAGTCCCTTAGTCTTTGATAAGAACGGCAGCTAGTTAGCATTCTTTCTACGTCCATATAGCGTATAATAAACGCCATTTTTGGCGAAAATGAGTTAAATATACAGTTCGATTCAAATTTTTTTCTGCGTCGAATGGTGTTAAGGCGCTAAAAAATATTGGATATTTTTGCTTTTCACGACAACTTTTTCAACTTTGAACCTCTCTCCTGTAAAGTTTTTTAAATAGGGGTTTAGGACAAGTGCGCTGTTAGGTATTGATAATTATCTAGACTCCTTAGATGATCTATGCGTTACGCCCTTAACATAGTAATAAAGTCCCTATGGTAGTTGGATTCGAGACTTGAATACGAAACCACAGGCATTGCGACTGTAATTACTTCCAGTGGAGGCAGAGCAGTGTGTTTCAAGTATAATTAATATCTGGTTCCCTAGAAACTAGCAACCTGTCACCTATGTTACAAATGACACTTAAGAGATATTATGTCTACGAGGTTCTGTCCACCCCGAAAGGGATTAAAGGACGTGAATGTATATGTATGTATGTGTTTCCAATGGAAATCAAGTTAAGTAAATTTTTATGTACATTTTCGTAAAAAAATACATTTACAGGAAAAAAATATCGTGAGGAAACCTAACTGTTCCCCGAACAGGTAATAGTGAGTGCTTGTGAATGGCGACACCACTTATCATCTAATGTCAATAAAGATCAATACGTGGGTTCGAGGTAGTTAAAGTAGTAATTGAAATTGAGGGTCGTAAACGTGTTTGTTTTCTAGCCAGCATCTGTAGGTACCTATAGTTGGATAGACTATTTCCATACCATAAAAAACATTGAAAGAACGATAGAACATTATTCATACATATACATTTACGTCCTTAATCCCTTTCAGGGTGGACAGAACCTTCGAAACGATACCTCCAAGGTCACTTTTAGCATTGATATTTGGATTGTGATATTATATGGAACATTGGTGACAGGTTGCTAGCCTATCATCCAACAAATTCTTTCGCTTCATACGACATGCCGGGAAAAACGGCAGCTAGTTAAAGTTATTTTAGTTTTGACTGTTTATAAAAAGTTGAATAGAATTTTGTAAACGTATATGTATGATCTCAGTGGTAGGTAGATTTGGAAGGGCCGCGTAGAACTTATACAGACCAAATTGGAGACATTTTTCTCAAGGCGGGTGTAGAAGAACATGTATGAGAAGGTTAATGGGTGTGAGTGAAGCAAGAGAGATTTGTCAGGATTGTTCCAAGTGGCGATCTATAGTCTCTGTCTATCCCTTTAGGGACGTAGAGGCATGAATATATATGTCATTTTTACTCTTACACTCATTTACCACTACACACACTAACAAATATACACTAGACCCTTGTTCTCTTACATAACAAGTAAGAACGGCAGCTAGTTAGCATTATTTTGCGAGCCAAACTACCATAGATGCTAAGTCTCGATGGCTAAAAGGCGTCCGTAAGAACCCATAATATCGATCGTAAGCACTTATCGTCCACTGACCTATTTTCGAGGATTAAGCCTTCGCAACCCCTAACCGCCTTTCTAAATCAACATATAGAGATGGAAAGTAATAATAATATTTGGACATTATTACACCAATTGAAATAGCCCCTTGGTAAGTTCATTTAAGACTTGTGTTAAGGGCACTAGTCAACGTATATTTAACAAATATATACATATTATATATAGATAAATACATATATAGCATATAAAATCAACGACCAGACTGGAAAGCAGTTGAAAAGCGTAGTTCTTAACTCTGCCTCCACCGGGAATCGAACCCGGGACCTCACGATTAGCGTTCCGGCGGCTAACCGATCGCGCCACGGAGGTCGTCAAAAAGTAACTGCCTTTCGTCTAAAACTAGGGTTAATGGGATCTATTGGGTGATGGGCTAGTAATCTATCACCAATGATCAATGTATACTGAGGCAGCACCTTTTCACTGCATCAAGGTTTCCAGTTTATTTGAATGTGTAATGCTTGTATTTATATGCAGTGAATAAACTGTTTTTCTGTCTTTCAATGTTAGTTGTCAACACAGACCTGAAGGTAACTGTAAAAGTGACAAATATGATGTGTTGGAGGTACTGTCCAACATGAAAGCAGCTGATAGCTCAATAATAGTGACATTATATTATCTGTGGTGACGAGAAGAAAGTTAGCTAGTTAAATTCTATTCAACTCCCAGAAACATGTATCATTATAACGGCCGAACCCAATATTCAATCCCTATCCAAAATTTAGTATCCGAGATTGAAATTTCTATCTGTTTTTGCAAAACGCCTCCCAATATCCTATCCACGGGTAGAATGGTCAATCCGTTTTTTCTAGCTATCCTTGTGAGGTCCGATCGAAACTTTTGGATAGACCTCTGTATGAAACTGACACGTAAGTCGTTCAAAACCATCGGATTATAATTAAATATAAAAAATTAAAATGTATGACTGTCAATGAAGCGGTCTGTCAGGATCGGGACAAATGGGGATCCGTGATCTCTGCCTACCCCTCTACAGGGAATCAGGCGTGATGTGTATGTATAATTAAATAACTCTCGAATACAAAACATAAATCAAGAAGGGTTGACAAGTTTCTAAGGAATGTTTCCTCACATTGCGTTTAGGGAGCAAATACAATAAATTGAGAAAATTTAATACCTCTTAGAAGTTTTATACGACATACAGCAAGGAAAGTTGCATTATACTCAAATACCTTATGTATTTTAATAAAATGTGAGTGAGGGAAGAGGGATATGTCAGGGCTATTCTAATGGCCTAATTCAACTCATGCTTTTTGCACATCGTATTTCAATATCTCTTTAGTAATAGTGTAACGTTGTTAATTGAATAGCAAAAGTGACAATTTTGTTGTTATCAATGGGGAACTTTGACACTTTAGATAATCTACTAACAACTTCACAATAATACTGACTTGCTATTGAACTAAGATTTGTTAAAACGCATTAGTAGATTAGGGCCCCAGGTGGCTTATATTATAATATACTAGCGACCCGCTCCGGCTTCGTACGGGTATAAAATAGCCTACTCCAATATTTAATGGATGTTATTATACATATAAACCTTCCTCTTGAATCACTCTATCTATTAAAAAAACCGCATCAAAATCAGTTTCAAAGATTAAAGCATACAAAGGGACAGAGAAAGCGACTTTGTTTTATACTATGTAGTGATATTATATTTATAAGTTGGCTCTGTATCAGTGGGTACAGGGTTCAGATCCCGCTTGAGCATGTACCAATGGATATGAAGTTTAATGAATTTTTATGTACATTTTCGTAATAAAAACACATTTACAAAATGCATCGAATTATACGGTGAGGGAAAACATCGTGAAGAAACCTATCTGTTAGTCAAACAGGTAATAGTTAGTGCTTGTAAATTGCGACATGGCTTACCACCTGTCACATTGAGTACTGACTATCTGGTCAACACGTGGGTTCGAGGTGTCCATAGAATTACTACCTTTGCAATTGCGGAGATGGAAACCTGAACCTCTGTCTACCCCGCAAGGGTTAATGGTCGTGAATGCGTTTGTCTTTGTCTTTTTGTGGCGCTCGATAATCTCTGCCAATCTGGTTGGAAAGTAGAGTCGTGTATAAGTGTATGTGTTAAATAAGACACTTGTTATTATTGTACAATTTGTAATAAAAAATCGTAAACCATGTTTTTCTATACATTAAGTACATTTACTTACAATAATCTATTTACAAATATGGCAATCAACTTGTAACTATTTTAGTTCTATTTACAAACTTATAACAAGTATATTTTATTTATTATATATAAGGCACTATTGCAAATATAAACATAATATCTCCTCAGTCACGTAATATAACCATCATTTTGATTGATATTAATATACGTAACAGATAAACTTTTCAATAGATTCCATTTACGTCACCAAAGTTTGTGTAATGAAATATACGTAAAATTAACAGAGTTTACAATATTGAAAACTTAAAAAACTTCATGTAAAACATTCTTATTAAATTGATATTGAAAAGTTAAGCAGTCATACAATAATAATAAATTATTAAAAATCTATTTAAATTTCCGTTCTTTATAAAATTTATTCTCATTTTAATTACAATAAATCTTGTATATCTAATGTAATCTTTTATTGATGTAATAGTTAAAAGGAAGATAATAAATTTAGTAGACATTACAAAACACTTTTTAATGCATGTTTTTGTTTGTGTAAATATAAAAATTAAATATTTTTTATTTACCTTTCCATAGAATTTCATTATTTTACACGTATATTATTTATTACTTATATATATTTTAAAGATTCACTGGGGTGTATGAAAATGATTACAATAATAGCTACAAATACAATAGAAATTATTATTTTGTATAATTATCAATGATCTTTGGTTTTCATAATAAAAACACATCTAACATTAATTAAGGAAGGTACAAAATTGGGAATATAATTTACATTAAATTCACATAAATTATTATTATGAAATAACATTATTATTCACTACAAATATCTTTACGAAAAAACTTCAAAGCTTCATTGCTAGGCCGGTAGATGTCGTATGTAAATACGATAAGAAACTTTGTAAACAGTGAAAGTGATATATTTCCATATGTATGTATGTAGAATTACTATAAACTCCACAAATTACATACATACATATTTATATATCCTTTTTAGAATGGTCAAAAAATTCCTAGGTCACTTTTGGCCTAATTATAGATTTTATGATGACATTGATATCAAATATGGATGATATAGAGTTAGCATATCACACAATAGATTCAATTGACTCCTAGTCTTATAGTTATCTCTTAAAAGCCTGATAGAATTTTTTTCTTAGTTTTTCTTACGTTAAGCATAAAATATCTATTAATATTAGAATTATTTGTACAATAGCACCTAAACTATGATGAATATATGCCTTTTTTCATTTTCTCTATTAAATATCTATTTACTGTGATGATAGCGAAAATAAATTACGAATACCCATTCACGAATAAGTACAATATTTTCTTGTATTAGCGACATCTATTTATGTAATAAGGCACTACAGGTTAAAATATACATTAGTCAGGATTAGTATATCTACTTAGAAATATCTACAGTCTTAACTTTCAACTACTGTACAGTTAGTTTAATTTATAATAATACTGATACATTTAATCAACAGGAAAAGGACTTATGAACATACCGCCATCTATGATGGAATAAAGGAAGTTTTCTACTTTACAATTTCCAAGGTGAGTTTATAATAATAATATCATAAATACATTTTATATCTATTATTATTCTCTATTTAACCATTTTCATAAGGTTACTAATTCCAGTATAAAGCACCTTCGAATTTTTGTATAAGAGCACCACAGACAAAAACTGTATATAATATTGTAGAATAAAGTTAATACAGTCTGATAGGAAGCACATTTTATGTTATTCTACATATTATTAAGTTTACATTGTTATTTTAATAGAAACAATCCATTTTTTAACGAATTTCATCTATATTATAATATATAAATCGTTAAAACAGTAAAAAACATATAAGAACATTGTAAATTTACAAAAATCGTCTACAAGGTGCGGTCCTAAAGGAATTAAACTATAACATTGCAATCACTCCTACTGCCATCTGTTATCAAATCATGGCATTAACTGCTACCTATTCAATTGTGGGTATTACCGATTAATACACAAAGATTCGCTATACTTCGGGTCCATTTCATCGATCTCCCTCCCTTTAGTTTCTGGGACGCACAGAATTACGAAAAGCAAACAAAATACTGATATACTCGCATACATCCAGAATAGGCCATGCAAGCCTATTAATTCTTGAAAATCAGCCGCAGTTTTCAAGTTAACAAATCCACAAAGATGACTGAAGCTTGTCGCTACAGCACTGCCTAAGCTTCGGTATTCTAACGGAAACAGCTCTCCTATATACAAAGCTGATATAGGGCTGATACCTAACGAAAACGCCGTAGTGAAAGTAAGCACACATAACAGAGGTATCCAGTCATATCCTCCGGGTTCTGAACTAATAATATCACTGCAGTTTCTAAAGACATTCTCGTAGTAAGCATATGAACCAAACCCTGCTAAAGCAATGGACATCAAAACTCCACTGATTAATAAAAGGGGAAGTCTACCAATATTGTCTATTAAAATACCAGATAGACATAAGGCTAGTAACTGCACGACACTAGTAGCAATAGCCCCGCCATGAGGATCCATGTTCCTAAAGGTCTTTTTAAACATAGGCACAGCGTAAAAGTTAAAAACATGGGCCCCAGAAAACCTTTGAAAGAACATCAATCCGCAAGTTATTAGGACAGGCCTTTGTAACCGCTTCGAAACTAAGGCTTTGAACTTCCTTCCATCATTGTACTGCTTACTAGCTAGTATGTTAGTCCGGATAGTAGCTAGTTCCTGACTAATATCAGTATTTCCACGTAGCCATTGTAAAGATCTAGCCGCCTCCTTCTCTTTGCCTCGTAGCAACAAAGAGGAAGGAGTTTCCGGAATGAAAATTATTGCGCAGAACAACATGACAGGCGCAATTGCAACTACTAACGCGAGTTGGTACCAGTTTAAGTAGGCCCCTAAGGAGTAGGAAATCAGTATGCCGATCTGGCTCAGGATCTTCAGGACAGAACTCAGGCAGCCACGGATCTCTGGCAGTGCTATCTCTGTTATGTACACCTGAAATAAAAGAGAAGACATGTTAATGTTTTTATTTTTACATGTACAGTCATATATACGTATGATTTAGATTGTTTTTATCATATATCTATATATAAGTGTATAAAAAACAAAGTAATAAGCTAAATAATAGGGTAAGGAGTATTTTAATTCTCGTATTAATCGTAACTCATCGTTTGAATAATATTGATATCTTTAGGAATAAAATAAACTTTACGTGGAAGTATCAATTTCCTTACAAAGAGTTATGTTGGGAACTTATTATCATTTTGACGTTTACTTCTGTTATTTAAATCTAAAGCCTCTGACTACCCCTTCAAGTTTCATAGTCATAATGCAAATATGTGTACCAGAAATTGAAAGCAAGGGAATCGTAAAAGAAATCACAACCAAAATAATATTGTAACATTACTTTTGGATTACTACATTGTTCCTATGAACTGTTAGATAAAAGAACGCTATCAAAATGGTGACCGGTATTCTGTATCTTAGATCAATCTTTCCTTATTTAATCGTCCGTGAAATAAAATTAAAATAAATAGCTTTAGGCCAATGTAAGTTTTAAATGAATTAATGAAGTATTTATCATCATGTGTTTAACTGAAAGAATATTATCAGTTTTCTATCTGCTGTGTCTGACATAGTTTATGTTCTGTAAAGCTCTATTTAAATTACAGTAAGTTTTTTTGAGATAAGTGCCTCAAATAAAACATTGTGCATGTTATGTGAATATTGCATATTCTATTATAATAATTGCATTTTGTATGTACATTTGTTTAACATTTTTATCGGGACAAATGGGAATCTGTGATCTCTGCCTCCCCCTCTAGAGGGAATTAGGCGTGTTGTGTATGTATGTATGTATTTTTATCTAAACTAAATATTGCGGACTGTTCAGGAATTAAACTGTAAAATACCATTCGGATCTCAACCATTTACAAACTCACTTCCTAACCGCACAGCTCGACTGCAATCGATCGTTAAAATACAGAAATACAAAAGTTGATTTAACCTCGTTTGTAAACAATGCCAAACAAGAAAATTGCTTTCAATTCAGTACACTATAAACACACAACACGACTATAGTTACTGAAAGGGTAGATAGACGCATTTAGTATATCAGATAGACGCTATATTGAACAAGGGTGACGTTAGGAGTACCTATAACCGCTAAGTGTGTATGAGAAGATGTATAAGTGTCAATGAAGCGAAAGTGGTCTGTCAGGATCGGGACAAATGGGGTTCCGTGATCTCTGCCTCTGTACAGGGAATATGTATGTATGTAGTATAATATAACTGTTAACGTTTTTATATTTAATATGTAGAGAACTTTTTCCCGATACAGAAATTTCTTTAACACTGTGAAATTTACATCTTTACTCATACACGGTGATTATAATTACTTTTGATATTCTTATTCTTCAGTATATAATATACAGAAACATCACGCTCGTTTCTGTACAAGGGTAGGTAGAGATAAAGCATCCACATACTCCAGATCTTGGCATGCCTATATAGCTAAATAAAAATCTATTAACCTCCTCATACACACTCGATAAAACAATTTTAGAACTTAAATACCATCTTAACAGATTTCAAACGATTAAAAGCAAAAGTCGTATTTTTAAATTAGTCATAAATTAGGATTAGCAGTAATTACAAGTGATTTCCGTAAGCTATTAAAAGATGGAGCTAGCCTCACTTGAAACGTGCAATCAACATTTTCAGTAGTTTATGGGCTTAGCTAATTAGGCTGTTGGCTTACAATGGATTAACTCAATAGTAATTAATTTCAAATACATACGTATGTTTAACCCTTTTAATTAGTGAATAAGGAAAACATGCCGATCCTGTAGATACATATATATATATACATCCTTTAATCCCTTTCGGGTTAGACAGAACCTCGGAGACATAATATCTCCTAGGTCACTTTTTAGCATTAACAAATATTGGGGTTCTGATGTCATATGGAACATTATATTTTGGTTGTCCATCACCCAAAAGATTTCTATGAAACCTAATCTAAATTCATCTATTACATAAGAGAAGAAAGGTCGATATATATGTATTTATTATTATTTAGCTCAGTTGTTTGAGGCTTCGCTCTGTATCAGTGGGTACAGAGTTCAAATCCCGCTTGAGCATGTACCAATGGAAATGAAGTTTAATGAATTTGTATGTACATTCTCGTAATAAAAACACATTTACGAAATGCATCGAATTATACGGTTAGGGAAAACATCGTGACGAAACCTGCCTGTTCCCTGAACAGGTAATAGTGCTTGTAAATGGCGACATTGCTTACCACCAGTCACATTGAGTACTGACTATCTGGTCAATACGTGGGTTCGAGGTGGCCATAGAATTACTACCCCCTAGATTGCTGAGATGGACACATGAACCTCTGACTACTCCACAAGGGTTAATGATCATGAACGCGTTTGTCTTTTTGTCTTTTATATGTATTTATGTCAGATTGTTAGCATTCTTATAACGTCCCAGACTAGCTCGTCAGTGAGTTAGGACTTCAGTGTAAGTAAGCATATATGGCACTGACAGGTTGCTAGTCTATCGTCCTAAGAACTAATATTACAACATAACATTCCGTTTAAGCCTATCCAGTTTTTACAGTCGATTAGAAAAGTGGAAATTCAAGTATTAGTGCTTACAAAGAAATAAAAGTGCTAGGTAATAAAATCTAGTGTTTAAATTAGTAATTACGAAGCCTAGGTTATGACTTTGTAATGCCTATTTTGCATGGCGTGGGCATTTAGTATGCATTAAAAGTATATTGCTACTTTGTGGGGTAGCCAGGGTTTATGGTTTCAACGAACTTGTCTACCCTTGATAGTTAAATCTAAATGACAGGTACTTTTTATTATACTACATGTAAGTTTTTCTATCTATCTATAGGTAATAATTTTACCCTACAGGGAAACCGGCGTGATGTGTAAGTATAAACGTGAAATAAGGTTTCAAGATTTCTAACCATCCCGTTATATAAAAAATATGTATGTATCTGCTTAATGTTCGCAAATCTTGAATACTTACATATAGATTTGTTAGAATCATTCCAGGTAGCGATCTTAAGTTTCTGCCTATCCCGTTAGGGAAGTAGAGGTATGAATATATACATATATCTCAAAGTTACGTTTACGTTTCTTAATCCCTTACGTGATGGACAGAACCTTGGCTACATAATAATAACCCCCACGTCACTTTTTAGCAGAAATGTTAGGGTTGTGATGTAATTTGGAACAATGGTGACAGGTTGATAGCCAATTGCACACCCAATCACTGAATAGATCCCATTTACCCATAGTCGCCTTGTACGACATGCCGGCAAGAACGGCAGCTAGTTAGCGTTCTTTTTACATCTCATACTACTACTGCATGATATAAAATAGGAAATTATGTATGTATCTTATACAAACATAAGATACATACGCTGAGAGAAAACATCGTGAGAAATCTACTTATTCCCCAAACAGGTAATATAGTTAGTGCTTGTAAATTACCACATGGCTTACCACCTGTCACATTGAGTACTGACTATCTAGTCAACACGTAGGTTCGAGGTGGCCATAGAATTACCTTCGCCATTGCTTAAATGGAAACCTAAACCATCTACCCCTTGGGTTAATAGTCATGTCTTTTACCAACATACCTGTGTAATCATATTAACGCAGCACGCCAGCACTCCACCGCAGAAAGAGGTGACAGAGATCATGCGCACACTCGTAGACAAAGCCAGGGACAGCCAACAGAGCGAGTAGGGGAGGGCCGCGAAGAGTAGCACTGATTTCCTGCCAGCCCTCATTGCCATTCCGCCTATGATGCCGCCTACTAAGGCGCCTGGAACAGATAATAATAATAAAAATATTTGGACAATATTACACCAATTGAACTAGCCCCTTGGTAAGTACGTTTAAGACTTGTGTTAAGGGTACTAGTCAACGTACATTTAATAAATGTATACATATTATATGTATATAGATAAATACATATATAGCATATATAATCAACGACCAGACTGGAAAGCAGAAGAAAAGCGTAGTTCTTAACTCTGCCTCCACTGGGAATCGAACCCGGGACCTCACGATTAGCGTTCTGGCGGCTAACCGATCGCGCCACGAAGGTTCCTCACGATGTTTTTCCTCAACATATGAAACAACGAAGGTCAGTAGTTATTTTCAAAACGTTATTTTAAACCGTGAAAAGGCATTTTCCAACAACGCTGAAGTTTGAAACAAACAAAACTTTTTAACAACTCCGACATACAGACGCTTCCTCGGTTTGAAAATGGATGACTCAGTTTTTCAGTATTGATGTAAATGTAGAAGCTAAAAACCGACTTCATAATATACTGCACATACATGCTTTTAACATACATACAAGTCTTTTGATATACTAACTACAACGTACAAGTACATACACATATGTATGTCCTTCAAAGAAAGAATCTCAGATATAAAATTTCATGTAATGAAATGATTTTTATTCTACATAAGGATCTTAAAATTACTTATTAAAAGTAAAAAATTTTTCACGTTAAATTGTCTTTATAATTAGATAATCTTAAGAAATTAAAATAAATCTAATTAAACTATTGGCATTTCGCAAAGGAAAATCTGCAGAGAAGAAATGCTATGAAACTCAGCAGATATTTTTCATGTTGATGTGATGTGATGGTTATAGAACATTGGTGACAATATTGTAATACTTAATTACAATCAAAAACTTAATAATTTAAATAATTAGTCTATAAGTCTTCGTCAAGTGGGTACTTCTTAGAGGTATACCTAGGTTTAAATCCCGGTTCTGCCATGTACCTAATGATGCGATTTAAAAATGTATATTTGATTTACGTACATAATTTGCAGTAGCTAATGGTGAGGGAAAACATCGTACGGAAACCTGTCTATCCCTCGGGATAGGTAATAGTCAGAGCCGGTACGGCGATAGGATTCACTGCCTATCACTTTGGGTGCTGTCTATCTAGTAAAACGCGTACTTTGAGTGGCTCATACCTAACATGCCTCCGAAATTTCGGAGATGGACACTGAAGCCTCCGATTACAGAATAAAAAGGGAATGTGTATACACAAGTCGTGAAGCATATGTTAATTAAGTAAATAAGATTCATAACATCCTTTTCAGTTCATACAAAACGAATTTTTAGCAACCATTTCGCAACGGGCAAACATTTTTAACAAGTCCCGACAGAAAACATAAATATTTACGCGAAAAACAATCGCGGTAATGTATTTTTCCACTGAATTATGTTGTGTTGAATTACGCCATTACTCTCGTTACGTATATTTACAAAAATGCTTTTAAAACATGTTATTTTTAAATATTTTAATTCATTTCCGTGAATCAGTTGTATTGTCTTGTCAGTTGATAAATTTCCATTTAGCTTCTTTCCGATAATATACAGCTAAAGAGACTTTGTCTAAATGAAATCTTTGGGCGTTGGCATAGCAACCTATCAACAATATTCTATGTATATGACATCACAACGATAATATTCATTCACTTTTAGTGACCTAGGAATTATCACCGTGTCTCAGGGATTCTGTCCATCTGGAAAGTTATTGATATTGGTACATATTTGTATGTATACTTTGAATATTTACGTTGTTGTTAACTACTTAACATGTTAAGGTTATATGTTAAAGATGACGGTCGAGATATTATGTCATAATGTTACATGTTGATATAAATACGTTTGATATTGAGTAAGGTAAGAAAAAACATCGTGACGAAGACTTCTTTTATTCTATAAGAAGGTTTAGGAATTGAAGGATAATACTTAATAGTGTATAGTAATGATTATGTGATTAAATATATAAAATATTAAATATGTTTGATAAAATTAACTCTGTGTGACCAAAGATATTAACATAAAGAGTGATCATTTACGTTAACACATTGACTGCGGCAAAAAAATGCTGCTTCACCATCTCAGTGCGATGCAAGGCATATCGACACGATACCATAAGTTTCTACTGGTGCGGTCATGGGTCATTAAACCTTGTAAGACACGCTTTGATTAAAACTCTTATAACTTAGTCAAAACGCTTTAAAATCGTCATAATTTGGCGGTAAAATATTGTCAAAGAGTCGTTTGTCACAATACAGACGTCGCCCCTAGCTCCAGTGAAAACTCTAAGAGAAAATAAGAAAAACAAATGCAAGGTTTAAAGACCCATAACCGCATCGATTTAGCAACAAAAAATTGAATATTTTAGTGATGGGAAATGATAAGAAACACAGAATATCGATAAATTTATTTGGTTTTAAAATTAAGTTTTACATAAGGCTACACTTAAAAAAATTATATCAATTTGTTATGATAAACTTTTTAGGTTATACTCAAAAAGTAGAGATCGCTCTTAAAACAATAAAAAATAAAACTAAAATGTAAGTATAAAATATGAAAGAATGAAAATAAAAATATCAAATTACTTTTTTTTATATTTTTGTTATAAAAATTGAGTTTTACTTGGTAAAGCTTACATAAATACCTACTTACTTAAAATAAAAATCTGTCTACTATGACGGATTTTTTGGATTGCACTCAAAAAGTAGATTGCACTTAAAACAATGAATTGACATTTCTAGCATTTTTCGGCAACGTTTGTTCTTTCGATGCATTTTTAGGAATCTTTCCACTCGCGAAAATAATGACAAATTTCTTTCAGGAATGTCAACACATCACTAATCAATTGAAACCTATCAATCAGTGCGATACAAGGCACTTCGACGTTATATTTTAAATAAGGCCTTTAGACCTTGTTGCCGCACAGGAATAGAGAAAAATCTTTTCAGTGCGGTACAAGGTCCAAAGGCCTTATATAGTTTTAACCAATCAATTAAGTAGCTACTGAATAGACAATCACAAAAATATATCTATCTTACTTTTACGTTAACTACTCTTTAAGTTATAGCTCCCGCACCAGAAAGAAGTAAGCTATATTTCGCTCCGCACCGTAGGCAAGTACATGCATAAGGTCTTTCGACGTTGCACCGCACTCAATGTGTTAACCCCAAAACTAATTGTACCTAAGCTAAGATTAGAAATAAATATCTGGATGTGTATGACAGTAAATTGTTACGTTCATTTAATATAGCATTACATATACTTCACAACCACTAAACCTTGCAAAGTTGGTTTAGTAAAATTCTATGTTTTGACGTGTTGACCAGATAGTCAGTACTCAATGTGACAGGTGATAGGCCATGTCGCCATTTACAAGCACTAACCATTACATGTTCTAAAAAATACTTAAGTTTCTCCACAAGTTATTCCTTTACCTATTCTTATTAACATACATACAAACATACACATCACGTTCGTTTCGTTACAGAGTAGCCAGATATCACAAATCCTTATTTATTTCGATCCTAGCAAAGAACTTTCGCTTCTCATACACTCGGTGGTTATAGGTTTATACCATATATTATTTAGTCTTTAATTTACCATTTGACAGATGTCATTCTTCTGTCATTATGGGCACGCCATGTTGGTTTTAACGCGATTAAGATTCTTGCAAATGTCAGTCAGTATTACAGCCAACTTTCATGTAAGTAACTTAATAAGTGAAATTACATGCTTGTCTGCAACTTGTAAGGATAAGTTGTAACTTAACTTGGACTTAGCGAATTCAAAAATTGGTTTAAGAGTGAGGGATAATTTAATATGAGGCGAATAATAGAGATAGACATAATGAAAAAGAGTGACGTTAGAAGTACCTATAACCGCCGAGTGTGTATGAGGTGTATGAGTGTCAATGAAGCGAAAGTCGTTTGTCAGGATCGGGAAAGATGAGGATCTGTGATCTCTGCTTACCCTCTTTAGGTAGTCAGGCGTGATGTGTATGTGTACTAATCATTTTCTCTCAATCTAATTAGAGAAAAACCTCTTAAACGGCAATTTTCCCTATCTTTCCTGATCCTGAAAAAAACACGCTTCATTCTTTCATACGCTTCCTCATACACACTCGGTGGTTATAGCTACTTCTAACGTCACCCTTTTTCAATATAGCATCTATCTGACTGTTATTGTCTTATTAAAACAATTAGATAACTAACATACCTCCATACACTTAACCTCTTTAGAACAGAGAAGAATGGCAGCTAGTTATATTAATTCTAGTCCCCAATAAGCACGGGAAGGCGTAGAGAGATCTCTCTAAAATAAGATAAAAGACATATTTCGCATACTGTTCAGGCGAACACTTGAGAGGGTGTAGTTATTGCGATTCACGAGTGGTTGACTTATAGTTTAAGTAATGGATTTGTGGGTTTAAATGGATTGTATTAGAGAATAGTATATTGTAGTGGTTCCCGAAAGGGTAGATAGAATGAAAGGCAATGATTTCCGAAAGAGTTGAAGTAGAATTTAAGCCATTAAACGTCTTAGTTACATTTTAGTGAAGATTCAGAAAGAAAATATTTACTTTAGTACAAAATAATAGCAAACATCGTATTGTGTGTGAGATATTTTTTGTATTAATTTATATATTATTTTTTGTATTAATTTAAATTTTAATTAAACGTTGGAAAATATAATTTAAAATGTATCATTAATAGTATTAACACAATAATGTGAGTAAACCTGCTTATTAATTCCATTAAGTAACGCATATTAAATACACACAAGCACATACACATCACAATTGCTTATTAGTTATTCAGTAGTACGTGATCATTTAATCTCTGATTACCCCGTAAAGATGTCATTTTTCTATGAGTAAAATTGGAGTACATTTACGTAGTTACCTGTCCTAGTAAGACGTATGACGCAAATCTATGTGACGTACAAAGAATGACGTTAGAAGTACTTATAACCGCCGAGAGTGTATGAGGAAATATATGGATATTAATGAATTGAAAATAGTATGAAGAGAAAATAGTATCTTATGCGGATGAATGATACCAGATTGACAAAAGGAATATATATGAGTGAAGTGGAA